>JABJVR010000007.1:4280892-4296216 GCA_025773905.1 Chitala chitala | reverse complement strand
TATATATTACACCTACATTTTTACATTTTAAAATATAACTGAAAATACGTTATGCACATTTGTATATTATTTAGAACAAATCATTATTTCATAAAAACTCAAGCAGTAATTCATGAACTTACCAAATCCAACATTTCCAGAATCGTGACGTGCAAGCCCATTTTAAAACTTATTATTGGGCAATCATTATGAGATAGCCTACACTTTTTTTCCTGAAAATAACTAATGGAAATGCTAAAACGACTACGGGAAGTTATATAATGTAACTTCCAAACGCGTCTGTCAGCTCACAACCACCAGCGTTCTCGGTTCTTCATAAAAAGTGAAGTCTTCGCTATGTTTTCCAGTTCCAAACGAATTCTTTCATCCTCCTCTCTTCTCCATTGCAGAAATAATCAACACCGTGATGGGCTCTATTGGAGTGGAGCAAGGCATTATTGCCGTTAACAGAGTATCAATGAATGGTGACGTCACTCACATCAACAGTATAAAAGCTCATCTTCCGGTAACCTTGACAACAGGTACGTTCATATCGTTCTGTCCTTACATGTATGGTCTTTCTAAATGACTGAGCTCAAATCTAGCCAATGCTAACGTTGTTTACTGACGCCAAAATATTGTTGACCAATGACATACTGAGACAAGGAAAAGAAATAGGAGTATTGTATCTTAATTCTTAAACAACCGGTGACCTCGTAATAGTAATTAAGATAAACGTTGGATGTAAAAAGTTAAATGAGAGAACTTTGCGATGATATAATTTTAGGGAAGAGTTCCGTGTTTGTAGCTGGATGTAGCAATGAAAGAAAGAATTCCAAATGCAATTTCAAAAATGAATAAAATAAACAAATGAATAAATAAAGCTAATCACAAACAAAACGCTTGCATATATATATATAAGGATTTGATTTATGAAGGAAACGAAACTAAATATAAAGAAGAAACAAAACAATCCAAAATAATATTTGCCCACATATATATTAATTTAATTGTTTCGTAGAGTAATAATATTATTTATTCAACGACAACAACAAACCAACAATAATAATAATACCAATAATTTAAAATTAATAATGATTGTAACTCTGTGCCGTGAACCTCATAATTATTTGGACCATACATTTTTCATTGTAAAACCTGGTGTAAAGAATTAAGTTTTATGTTTGCATCCACGTCTGACAGCTGTGAGCCTTCATCCATTTCTCCTGCTGAGCGGTTTTCTTAGCCGAAGAACACGTGATCATGTGCACACACTTTTTACAAGCGCCTACAGCGATCTCTTTCGGTTTATTTGAGATTTCAACTTCCCAGAGGATGAAACCCGACCATGTGCAGTCCGTCAGTATTACTGGGCTTTCGCAGCAAACGTTCAAATCCAGAAAATGACAAACCAAATATTACGTTAACTATAGATTCGCTGTGATGTTACAGCTGTATTGCATGTGTGTGTGACTGTGTGTGCGGCATGTGTAATTGTTAAAAAGCAGCAAACGGCAAGTGTGTTAGAACTTGCAAAACTAAACTCAAATATTATCGTGACATGAAGTATTAATGTATAATATTTAGGCTGCATTTAATACGTTATCATAAATTAAATATTCTTTCATATTTCACATTTTATCAATGATATTACAGTCATAAATGTTAGTTTTTAATATTTTAACTAAATCCAACCACACAACAACAACAACAATAATAATAATAATAATAATAATAAATTTGTCTTGCGTTATTGCGACAGCTAAACACCTGATTACCAGTAGCAGAAAAACTAAATAAATCGGTATCGCTTCCCGTCGGGAAATATATCCGGAGGAATCAAAGAAGATTACATCCTCTGACCGGTGCGGATTTACCGAAGTTCATATGGTATTAATCTGCTTTCACTTCGACCCTTTTATGAGTTTTAGTAAAGAGAGATCGGCTGGTTTATTCCCGGATTGTCTGGCAAACAGCCGTTTCAACCAACACCTGTCAACATCTAAGGCCTCAAGAGTATCAGCAGGCTTGTGAAGATTGCAGCGCTCCGTTCGGATGAACTCTGTTATTCAGTCAATTTGGCAAATAAAAAAGGATATTTTGTGGTATATTGGTTAACGTCTGCCACTGCTATTTTCAAAAACGATAAAAGGTGTAAGCATAATTACAAATGTAAATTAATTCAAAAACTCGAGTTTTCCCGCCTTGTGGGAAAACTACCTCGAAGATAGGTTAGAATAAAAACTTTACGAACGTGGCCTTCTAAAAATATTTTCATATCCTACATGCATGAAACAGTAGTCTTCTGTTTATGGTAAGCGACGCTGTGACATGGTATTAACAGTGAAAAGGACGTATTCAAGAATTTAGAAAATGAAGAAAGTTGGAGTTAATCGACAAGCTTGCATAAAATAATATCCAGGGGCTGGCGCACTTGAGTCTACCGGCAATGAGCCTTGTTAGAAGGGGAAGCAAATGAGAGAGGGAGAGCGAGAGAGAGAGAGAGAGAGAGAGACAGAGAGAGCGAGAGAGAGAGAGACAGAGAGAGAGAGAGAGGAGACAGAGAGAGAGAGAGAGAGCGGTGAGTGTGTCGATCATTAGACAGGACTGTGTTAGCCAGCGTGAGCTTGCCTTTCCTTTCGCTGACTACACCCCGAGAGGAGGAGCATGAGGCACGTAGTAGGCGTCAGAATCCTCAATTTCCAACTTAGCATCTTGGCAGGACATTTTCCCAAGCAAAGCCCCCATTCGAAGGCAAAAACTTATTCTGCACTGCATGGTAGGGAGAAAGAGAAAGAAGCAGAGTGAGTGAAATCAAAAAGAAGGCTGAGGAGCGAGTGAACAGACCTGTATCAGCTGTATCTGACAGCAACCAAATTATTGTACTTTAAACCTTTTCATTTATTTATTTTTATACTTGCAGACACGTAGAAGGAGACAGGCAGTGACCTGCCGACGCGAGTCTCTATGGTTCAGATCAAAAAGTGGTTGAACAAATAGAGGAAAAGTGCACGAATAAGTGGCTTGTTTTCTGGTTTTGCCATGGCGTATCCTCAGGGCTACTTGTACCAGCCTTCCGCTTCTCTGGCACTTTATTCGTGCCCAGCATATAGCACCAGTGTGATTTCGGGTCCCAGGACGGAGGAACTAGGGAGATCTTCTTCTGGGTCTGCTTTCGCTCCGTATGCCGGATCTACTGCGTTCACAAGTCCTTCTCCTGGCTACAACTCGCACCTCCCTTACAGCGCAGATCCAGCGGCGGCTGCGACGTTCACTTCGTACGTGGTGAGTGCATTCGTGTACAATGGTGATGCACATTGGTGACAAAATAAAACAGCTGCACTAAGTGTGCACTTCGCAGTCGAGTTTAATTCAGAATAGTATGATGCCGTAAATGACACTACATGCGTAGATTGTGATTATTTTCTTGTTTAATCTGTTTTCTAAATTGTTTCACTTTTTGCTGTATTACAATTGCATTCAGCCTTCTCTCCCGGACAGACGGCTGGCAGGATTTGCATACATATAATTTAATTTAATATTAATGTTATCAGATGTAATTATGTACAAAATAATACTTTCAAATGTACGGAAGTTATTGTCCATAGAATTTACAAATTGACAGCTGTTCCTTTTTACTGAAAGATTACAATATGCAGACAATAGCAGTGCATATTTGGAAATGTTTATTTGATAACAGACAAGGTCGCATAAGTGAATTGCTTTGATTTTTCCGCTTCGTTGCGTTGTATTTCCGAGTTATCAAGCCAGATTTAGCTGTTATTATTATTATTATTATTATTATTATTATTATTATTAGTATTGTATAACTTTATAACTAGATATATGCTTGGTAAATTTTACACATACAGTAAACAGAAATGTAAACATTTTTAGACTTGTCCCGAAGCATTTGAAAGAAAATTGTAAAATGCACAAATTTATTAAATGAACAGGATAAAATGTATTTTTACATTTGTATAATTTGAAACAATTTCTACATGCTATTTAAAAAACGAATGAAAAGGTTTTAATTCGAAAATTAAAAATATTGACTATGTGTATGATTTTAATAGCCAATTAATAGACGTAACAACACTGTAATAATATCTACAATCATGATAATTCGGCAGCGGAAATAAATGTATGCGTAAACACAATTACGAGCGTCAACATATTTAGATTAATGGCAGTAGAAATAGTAAACCCATCACGTGAGTTTTATATTTTAAATAATTTAAAAACTATTATTTATTTCTGAAAAATTTTAAAGTCGTTAATATTTAAAATGTTAATATATTTTAAATTGAATTGCCTTTTTCCTTTTAAACTGACAGGATTTTTACGTCTTTCCTTTATTTTTACTGAAGGGTTCCCCGTACGACCACACCACGGGCATGGCTGGTTCAATAGGGTATCACCCCTATACGGCTCCCCTGGGTTCCTATCCCTACGGGGACCCTGCATACAGAAAAAACGCTACCCGGGACGCGACAGCTACCCTGAAGGCCTGGCTAAACGAGCACCGTAAAAACCCGTACCCCACCAAGGGAGAGAAAATCATGCTGGCCATCATAACGAAAATGACCCTCACTCAAGTGTCCACCTGGTTTGCCAACGCTAGACGGAGGCTAAAGAAGGAGAACAAGATGACCTGGACCCCTCGAAACAGGAGCGAAGACGAGGAAGAAGATGAAAATATTGATCTTGAGAAAAACGACGAGGATGAACCGCACAAGGCAACAGACAAGGAAGATTCGACTGACACCGAATCAGGTCTGTTCAAAACGCATCTATTTTTCATTCGAGTTGTTCGCGAGTTAAAAGCGATTGCTAGCTAATGGTGGCATATTATTTATAATGAGACAATTGCTTTAAATAATAACCAGTTTGATCTGTGTTGATGGATGGGGACTGGTTGTGACATCGGATGTCTGTCAAGAAGTGAATTAATTTCGAATTACATAAACAGAGTTAAGACATTGACAACTATAAAATATATTACATCTTAATAGATAATTGTCGTTACAGTCATTATTATTTAATATTTTATCTGTATTTGTTATTTTACTCTTTTTACAGTCGCTCACAAATTAGATATTTATTCGTAATATATCTTGCAAAAACAAACAGCGAGTGGTCGTTAATGCATATTGAATACCAGTAATATTAACTACATTTTGCAACTAATTGCGTTGTTATTTTTCTTATAGCAGAACATAAACTGAATGTGGGGGGAATTACATGCGACAGATTTAAAGAAGATAATTCTGCGAAGGAGACG
Organism: Chitala chitala; assembly: GCA_025773905.1. Taxonomy (NCBI): domain Eukaryota; kingdom Metazoa; phylum Chordata; class Actinopteri; order Osteoglossiformes; family Notopteridae; genus Chitala; species Chitala chitala. The sequence continues at coordinate 4,290,953 of JABJVR010000007.1, read as the reverse complement.
GATCTCATTTTAACTGATTCGGAATTCAAAGAACAAGAAAACCGGACAGAATTAATTACCGAGTCCCCCAAACCGACGACATCTTCTCCTCAAAACGTGTCCAGAGGAAATGAAGTTATCCTGCAAGAAAGACCATTAGAGATAGTGCACGCAGCGGGCACTGTGAACGGTATTAGTGGGACCAGCAATGTCACGTCTGTGATTCACTCGCCCCCCTCAGCTCCCAAACCCAAACTTTGGTCTCTCGCCGAGATCGCAACTTCTTCGGACAGGTGCAAGGGAAGTGGCGAAGCGCCGCAGACGCCGACACCGGGTCAAAGTACGGTGATAACCCCAAACTCGTCGTCGCCGTCGCGGTCACCACCTCAGTGCCCGTTTCCTAACAACACAGTCCTTTCCCGGCCTATTTACTACACGTCCCCCTTTTACCCGGGGTACACGAACTATGGCACTTTTGGGCATCTTCATGGCAACCACGGAGCCGGCACTGGGTCCACCACACATTTCAATGGATTAAATCAGACTGTATTAAATAGAGCAGAGGCACTGGTAAGAGAAAGCAAAGTCAGAAGCCAAACACAAGTAGAACTTTGTAAAGACTCCCCTTATGATCTTAAGAAAGGTATGTCAAACATTTAATATTGGCTTCCTCGCGCATACCTGGACATTTATTTATTGTTTGTGTTGACAAGATTACTTAAAGAGGGAATAAATTGATATTTTCAACGAGAAATTGCTAATTCTCAAATTTAGTTTCTGGGTGATTAATCCGAAAGGTGTAACATCTAAGAATTGTCTTAATCGCTGCTGATGCTTGAGACTATTTGTATTAAAACTAATATGTATATTTAATGTAGCATTTTGTATTTAAAATGGACAATACACTATCTTTGAAGTAAATTATGAAAAATACACGTGTACAGCAAATGTTTTGGGGATGAATATATAACTGCTTGTGTCCAAAGTGCTTCATAGTTGCAAATAATGATTTATATATTTTGACGTCTGATTCCCCTGAGTGTGACTTGCTTTTCTTATTTCCTTTATTCAAAAGGAAAAAACAAACAAACAAAAACAAAACAAAAAAAAACAACAAACATACACGCACAAGTACGTAGTAATATTTAGGTTTTCCAACCGTCGTTAGAAGTAATTTCTGAATTGAAGTTTAACAAATACATTTACGATCTAAAATACAATGGAACAATATTGTCATATATAAAACACCTCTAAAATACTAGATTTTTACGGCAGTATGCTAAAACAAATGCAATCAATATAAGGCTGCGTGTTTAAAATAATCTCCTTCGATACCGTTTCGTAAACTATGCTAGATTTACAGTAAAGCGGTTGGACAACGCGCTGGTTACAACCATGTGCCGTTATTTTTAGTGCGAAGTCGTATAATTAAAGGAAAGCAAATCTTGACGTCGTAACGCGAGAACGAGTGCGGACACTGATCAACTCAATTGCCAGCAATATCTGTCGTGTTTTAAACAAACCAATCAGGTGGCAAACTTCGCTAATGAGTTCGATTTTATGCTAAATTTATCCCTTTACGTCTGAGAAATGTATTAAAATTCCACGCCTCGGTACGTCTAGCAGGTGAAAATCGTAAACTGCATATTGGTTTCTTATGTTATTTATTTTAATCCTCATTGATGTCTTGAGAAATTCAAGTTTGCCCGCAAAAAAAATACGGTTATAACGTTGACCGGTGCGTAGTATAGGAAATATCAAGCAGTGAAGCCCCGATGCGAACTCTTCCGACTTTCACAGGTAGGTGTCAGACTTGCTCCTAATTTTTGTGTTTCATTGTTAATCCTAGATGAAGAGTGCTTTTATGTGCTGTAAACTACACAACCAATCAGAATCAGCTATGACCCTGTGTACATTTCAGTTTTGTCGGCAGCAATTTAATGTATATTACGTAAGTGCCGTTAAATTTAAAGATAATCATTTAATTTTATACTTCAATTTTGGGTTCTGTTCGTCCTTTCAAGGTTGCAAGTGTGTTAAATATTTAAAACAACAAAAAATAGCATAATTTTATGATAGTATGATAACTAAAATTGTTAATGTAATTTTCATAATGTAACCATACCAATCAACAAACTTAAAAAATTTAAAAAGAGAAAATGCTTAATGATAAATATTTATGATTTTTTAAATGAAATACAGATACGGAATTTAAATTTAACCGATATTATACGTTGTGGACACTGTTTCACATCATTAAAAAGAACAGTATTATTAATTAATAAATTTGCTCATTTAACAAATCAGTTACCATATATAACTACCAATAATAATAATAATAATCGTCATCATCATCTCTTAATATAGCCTATACACGGACCCATCATCAGTCTCAATAGTTTACGTTACGGACTCCACTTCAAAACTCCCTCGGGTTTTCTATAATCCCCCTCTCCTCTGATGTCCTCTATATTCAGGGATAAGGGCTTGGGGGTAGGGGTGTGTTTTATATTTTTAATCTTTCGACTGCGCTGTAATTGTGATTGCGTCGCATCAACAAGCTAAATTGCATAATTGTGTTTTTCTTTACCGATGCTCGTATAGTGGACGATAATGGACGTGCCTCTCCTTTGAAGGATTTATCTGTTTTCCACACTTATCTGTATTCACGTAAAAATGCTTTCGTATTTTGCTATATATATATATATATATCTCATATATTACACAAACAAAATGACTGCAGGTTTTGTGTCCAACTTGAAAACCATTAAACAGTTCTCAATTAACAAAAATTTTGCCATGATTTTGGGGCGGAATTAATATAGTTTGTAGAACGTAACTTAATTTCTATCTCTATTTTAAATCCGCCCAGCAGTAACGCATTTCCATTATCTATTTAGATGTTTTTTTTTTTTTTTGCTTTATACGTTAACTCAATATAGTTTATTATTATTATTATTGTTGTTATTATTATTAATAATAATAATAATAATAATAAGAATAATGTTGTTGTTGTCTTGTACAGTGTAAAGTGTCGTACTGTACAATGTAAAGTACCCGCAAATTTATGTGCATTTTAGACGCTGAGGTTTCTTAATAGATCTTACATCATGCGTTTTGTTGCTAAAAAATATAATCGACTTTAAGTTTTTATGGAAAACAGCATTTCAAAAACGCAATAGAAGTATGTTTAAAGACAGAACTTAATACGATCGAATACTTCAACGATCGTTTGAACTGTGCAGACGTTTATCACACAGTCACCATCTTAGTAAAGCTGTCGATCTTGAGTTGATCTTCGGCATTGCTTCAACCCGGACACCGTGCTGTTGAGAGAATCAGCATAGATCCAGTGTAACTTTTGTAAACTTTTTTTCCCCTTCTTCTTCTGAGCCTCTCTTCCAGATGAATGACTCCCTCGCTTATTGTTAGGAAGAACAGCGTGGATGTACTATTTGAGAATGTTAAGGGAGAGGGAATCCGTTCCCACGTGTAGGAGGGGAAAAAGAGAAAAGTTCGAACTAAAGATCGGAGTAATTGAGACAGCTTTTGTTACACCTCAACGTCACTGTAAAACTGTACAGACATAATAGATACGAACGATATTATTATTTATGGGAAAACTCCTATCACTAGTTTTAAAGAATAGCTATTAAAAATCCCATACTTAAAATCCCTATGCGTACAACTGTGTTGGTTCACTGTCCGTATCATGACCATAAGGCACACGTTACGCAAATTGTACATTAACAAAACGCAATTTTCGTTCCATGCATTGTTGATAACTACTATAATTATGCAGCCTAACTCTTAAATCCTTGCCGTGAAGTGTTTTTATAATTAATGCGTCGTCTGTGCTCCGTCGCTGCCAATCGTCCTGTTTTTCAAAAAAAAATAAAATAAATAAATACAAATAATAATATGAATAATAATTTTTATTTTTTTCTAATTACAATTACAGATCATAGACAGCAAAACGTGTCTCTTTAGGTTGAAACATGTACTGACCGAAAAGGTTTAATTTGATTTGTAAATATATACATTTACTGGTCTTGTTTGGAAAAAAATAAAATAATTAATTGCATAAAATATTACCCAAATATAAACAAGTGAGAATAATTTTGGAATGCAAAAACACGTTAAAGTATAATACTATAATATATATATATATATATATATACGAATGATGACTTTCTGACTGTATATCCCTGTAATTAAATGTTGTGAAAGGCGGAAGGTAAATTATTTTTCCCCCGTTACATTTAAGTAGGGGTTTTTCGCATGTAAGCATACAGGTTATAGCCTAATTGTGTGTGTGTGTGTGTGTGTGTGTGTGTGTTTTGTTTTGTAAACATCAGTAAGACAAATCTTTTGCTCATTCCTCAAATAAAACTTGGACAGAAGACGTATTATAAACTACAAAGGAAGCCCATCTGGAGCTGGCCGGGCCATTCAAAGACGGAATCGGAGCAAGCTGATCCAAGACAGACCCTTCAGTCTGGTCCAAGGTAGAAGATTCTGTGCCTGATCGCGGTCTCCGAACGACTCGACTCTACTCTCAGAGATCATGGGGCTCGCACTACTAGCAATCTGAGTCCATGGTCGCTATGCGCTTAAAAGGTGTACCTTACTTTTTAAGGTTGGGCTAATATACCTAGAGAATATATCTCTTCAGAGTGTTTTCACTTTTCTATTTTTAGGTTGATTTAATGGATATTTGAAAAATATTTTTGCTACTAACACGTTTTAATAGACGAGATAAAATCTCACGGGACTGAACTGGATCAATACATTATTCAAAATTATTATCTTTTAGATATAAAACAAAATGTCTTAGTCATATCTGTTTGCTTTCAATGTAATTTATGAATCATATACAATTTACACTGTTAGAACAAAGTTTTATACTATAGTAAATTAGATGCATATATTTTTGTAAACTTTTATCCCGATTCATTTTCGATCCTTGTAAAGAACGTATTAATTGTGTTGTTTGTAACAAGACACGTCATAAATGACACTTTGTTATTGATAAAACTTTGTAAACCCAGAACGTGTTCAGCGGCCGGAGCCAGCTGTAGTTTCACATCGTGTTGACGTACGACCATTAGCGGGCAAAATGGCAGAACAAATATCGCTTGTCAGTGGATCCAATTTTGATTAAGTCGGTTAAATTGTTATTTTAAATGTTATTTTATTTTTTTAATTTTTTTTTTTTATATGCACAGTACAATCAACTCGAATGCAATAAATGAAACTTTACAACCAACAGTTATCGAAAAGCCGCTTAAGTAGAAAAATAGAAAGTATTCCTGTAGGTAGCCTGACTGTAATTTACAAATATGTTAGTATAATAATTTTAACAATAAAAATTATACTGACAAAATGTTACCTTCCAATGACTTGCAGATTCCACCTGCCACGCTTTACAACAGTTCAATAATATTGACAGCAAGTCTGTCAACGAAGTGGCTGAGACCGCTTTAAGTCTGAAGAGTTTAGGCTGCTAAACACTTTAAAAGACAAGAGATACATATGTACACTGAAAGAAACCTGTTCAAAAAAATTACTCGACGACACACCTTTGTAGAAACGTACGAATTACCGTGAAATTCAGCTCCAACGTGTAAAACGATATCCGGTATTAAATGCTGTTATTGTGGATGTCATTGTGCCAGGGACACCGTCGCCTTAAGCGACCTTAAAAGCTGCCTTGAAATGTTTTTACAGTTTATTCTTTCGTTCTCATGTTCTTTTGTTTGCATTTTAGTTTTGTTTTAATGAACGTCAACAGAATTCAAACATTTTATAAGATGCTGAAATCTTAATAATAATTGGGCCAAACAAGATTTTAAAATTATTTCTGAGCAAATTTTTGCGATGAATCTTTTTCGTCCCCGTCTCAGAGGAAACACCGTGATATTATCTATTGAAGAAACTCATCTTCTATAAAACCCACCTCTCAAACGCGGTTGCCCCCTAATCACATGACTAAAAATAATTGAAGTGGAGTAGTCTTTCACTGAAATCACACTGGGAATAGCCCACAGCCATTGCTTTATTTAATCATCAAATCCCAGGGACGAGCCTCTTAATTTATTATGGGTGCTAAAAATTCAGCCCAGCTGTTTCTCAGGGCTCCGTGTTAGCGCTGGCTGGTACCGAGAGGCGGCTGCTGGGGCGACATCGAGCATCATTTTCACAAATTATCCCATTTTCCTCCTTAAAAATCGAACAGGTGACAAGCCGCCTTTATGGTGTCGCGTTTCTCTGTCTTTGAAGAACTAAAGGCTTTAAGTAGGTTTGAGAAAAATGTGACAAAGTGCCCCGATGTTGTGAATTTATAACTTCTAACTCATTAAATGTTAAAAGACCTTCTTCTGCTACACGAGCGATTACATAGTAAACTGACCTCGTTAAAATGACGGGAAGTGATTTACAGCTGTTTATCTCTATTTTACCCGAGACTTTCGGACTGTCTTTGTGTTTTTGTATTTCTAACATAACCCCCCTGAGACGCTGTGCACGTGTTACTTGCAGCTGTCTCGTGATTTACCCCCCCCCCCTTCGCCCCCGTCTCTAACCTCTTTTACACTACCGCGACCACCACCACCTACCTCTTTCCCAAACTAAATATTTTCATTATGAAGTCTTAACAGATCTGTGTTCCGAGGAAGAATTGAAGTAAGACGCAATATAATTACATAACATTTTTAACATTTGTATTTATGAAATGCATATCTACACTAGGAAAAATTAAATAAACATTGAAGTGGAGTTTTAAAAAGTGAGTTTTACATCGGATACTAACTTCAAACCAAATTAGCCATTTGTTATCTGAAAAAAATTTATATATATATATACATAACATTCGTATTTTCATTTCTGTCAGCTAGTCTGATCCATGTTAGAGTGAAGTTGTCTACACATGTTTCTATATAAGTATACAGCTGCAACTGTACAGCTGCAATTCCAATTACGTCCTTTTTGTGTAAATACTTAAATGTTATACTGGAAATGTTGCAAAATAACGCATAAATGCAAAACTGAAAACTAAAAAATTACGTGTAGTTCGTCTTGATATTTGTATAACTGTGCTTGCGTGCGCGCGCGCGCCTGGTTAATAACAGTCTAAAGACGGAAAATAATGACCACGATAAAACGTCGGTGTTAAATATCATATAGTTGTGGAAAATGAAAATCATACTTGCACTTACCCACGCTCAATTTCTCTCGTTAATTAAACAATTGTAATTTTCAGTTATGTTTAAACTGTGTTTATGTTAATAAAAATAATTACATATAGTTTATTGAATCCAGTTCCACAGACGAACTGCGTGGTATTCATTGGTAATGTTTACGGCGCTAATTTCTTAACCCGCTCAAAAAAGTGCTCTGAGAATATGACTGTCGAAGAGCCCTCAGATATGGCCACGCCACGTGCCCGGAGCTCCGGGAGGGTCAAGGAGGTGACAGAACCCCGGGTTCCCTAAAACCAGTGTAAAGTGACCTAGTAAGCGGTAATGGAACGTTTTAGGGATCCTCTGCAGTTTCCACAAGTAGCCACGACCTCGTGTTTTAAGAGATGTTAATGGATATGTGAACACAGATGTACCTTTCACTCATATTCAAAATATTATCAAGGACTGAACTTAACTATGATAAACGTTCATCTTTACACAATATTTTCATAGGAATTTTATACAATATATTATTAAAAATTAAAGGAAAAAAATAAAACATACAGCATACTTGCAGTTACCTACTTCATCTAGTTCAGTATTGAATGAAATGACTTTCTAAAATTATTTGCCATTTTTTGAGTTTTATTGTCTTTTCTATGTTTTGCTCTGCACTTTCAAATACTACTTCCATGAATAATAATAATAATACAACAATGAACTAAATTACTGAAACATTTGTGTTTATTATTATTATTATTATTATTATTATTATTATTATTTCAGTATAGTTTCGTTTAGTTTGCGTGACAGCAAAATGATCACATAAACAGATATTTTAAAACCGGGCCTGACTAACTGGTATGCTTAATTTCCACCTGACTTTTTTATAGCTGCCAAGATTAAGAGATTTCTCAGGACGTTTGTATCTGGTCTCCTCTCATCTTTATAATGTATGACAACACAGCATTGGCATATGCCCACTAACCCTGCACAGTGACACCACACATTAAGATAAAGGCCCAGAATGATCGCCAACTTAATTTTTTGATGAAGACTAATGAACTGTTTTCTTTTGGAACGGCTGGGGAGAAGATAATGAGCTGCCTGGTTGTTTATTTATAACAGAGATTTTTGAAAACGATCGTTTTTGTCCCAACACCTGTTCCAGATTCTGCTGAAGGAGTTTATTGCTGAGGCTGCTCTGATTTGCTCCTGTGTGATGAAAAAAAAAAAAACACGCTGTATGATCGCACAAGTATCGGTGTTGTTTTGTTGTGTTTGCAAAGAAAAGCGGGCCCTTTTTTATTTGCTTAAAGCTAACCACCAGCTTTTCTCTGTGTGCCTGACGGATGCACATGTAAATGTGGACTTATTTAATTGGATCTGCTCCCAAGATAAAAGAGATAAACGGCTTCTGGTTTGCCAAGTTATTTTCAGAGGCATCAGGCAGTGTGTGGAATGGAAGTTAATGAAGGAGATGGGAGGCACATGGCGCTTAAAATACTTGTGGTCCAGACGTGTTCACAGAAAGATTATGGAAATAAACCGAGGATAGATATGATGAAAAAATAAGGCTGAGACTATGGCATGACTAGTTAGTTTTTGGTTGTAATGCACACTTCATTGTTAAGACATCATTTTAAGACATAATTAATCAATTTTCAGGGCCTAGACCTCCACTTATAGAATTGTTTACTTAAATGCAGGAATATAAAAAAAGAAATTGGTGAGATCCTGCCTTGCATCCCTAGAACATTCCAGTCCATCACCTTACAACATTACCATAAGGTGGGACCCTTATGTAAACTTCTAGGCAAAACAAAACTCATAGGGTAGTTAGAAGCAGACAACACTAACGATTCACACTGTCAAACCCCTAGACAGAAATTAGCATGGGGCTTCATTTCCAGTGTAACGGAAAGCTTCAACCATAAAGCTGCACATGCATTCTAGATGTATATTTTAAAGATACACAGGAGATTTTTTTTTACAATTTTAGCCTGTAAAGAAAATCTAGACCCAGGATGAGCTTTACTAAAGAGGGCATCAGATGGTCTGATCATCAGCTTTCAAAGAGTCCGCTTCTAACCATGCTCATGTTATGACCCCCAAAGAAAACAGAACAAAGTCAAGTAGTGACCAGTGAAATAAAGACAGCTGTTCCACCCGCTTAGTCTGTGCAGGGTTGAAACCAGTGCTGAAACTGTGTGGACTTTATTGTTCATACATAACTACACTCCAAGTTTAGAAAGACCTGATTTATTAGCTTGTCAAGGGAAGCATTGTTGAAGAAGGCAATCAAAAAGCACTTACCTAGCTAAACTAAAATTACTGCCTTTTCAGGGGCTAATTTGTATAACTCCCATGGAAGAGCTTGCAAAGTGTTTGATGAGGCATAAAATGATGATTAATGAATTTACTGCCCCGTTGCTCATCAAACAGTTGTAGTATATCTTTCTTCTTTTGAGACCTTGTGTTGCATAGTTCTCAGACTCTGTAAAACAGGCACAATATGATACCGTGCCCCCCCTCCTCCCCCTTTTCTTTTTCACTCGTGTGACCTAGTTCGTATGCAAATTTCACAATGCCTCTTCCAGGGCAGTGTGAAGAAAACAAGTGGTGATACAAGTGGTTAAATGATAATTGTGAGTAAACCTGCTCCTGCACAAGACTTCTCCTTCATGCGGCTCCAGACACTCAATCCGCATAAGTGCTGAGACTGGTGGTGACCTTTGACCTCCTTTTACCTTGTCACTCGAGGAAGGCAGGAGAGTTTGAGAGCGCTGGAACAGTGAGGTCTGAGTTAAACGCAGGACTAATAAAAAGTACAAATAACTACATGGGAAGAAATGAGTGATTGAGAGCATATGTGTTTGCCATTAATTTGTTTATAAAAAA
>JABJVR010000007.1:4239541-4280792 GCA_025773905.1 Chitala chitala | reverse complement strand
CAAGTAAATGTGATGTTAAACAAAACAAGTAAATGTGATGTTAAACAAAACAAGTAAATGTGATGTTAAACAAAACAAGTAAATGTGATGTTAAACAAAACAGCCACCTTGTTGAAATTGATGACTAACAGGCAAGGGTGAAAAAGGCATCTACAGGGGTGAACACAGCCTGATATATTTGATAAAAATATAATTTCACCTTTTGTATATATTTCACCATTTCACTTTTTATGTAAGTTTGGAAATGCTTCCTTAAAGGTCAGAAAATACAAGAAAGCTTGACTGAACATGTTCTTTCTCTGTTTCCTGTGCATTAATCGTGAGCACTATTCATTTTAGTTTATTATGTGACAAAACATTATTGTTAAAACACATAAACCCATCTAACATCCATTGTTGTTGGTATGTGAGACAGAAACAGGTAAACTGATATACTGAAACAAAGAAGAGCCATTGGTTTAACATTATGCATACATAAAATGACTGTGAAAGAATCTTTTGCCAGGTCATTTTTGTTTTTTTACCATTACTTTGTCTTCCAAAAGCTGGAAACTGTGATATGTATTTAGAATCTCAGTTCCACATGTATGGATCTGCATGAGAGAAGCAGCTTTAGTTGGACAAGTTTCATTTCACAATCGCATTTCTGAGTTTAGATGCATTTCCTGAGTTATAACAAAGGTGTTCTGACAACAAATGCTAATCTAGATCTGAAAGAGAAGATGGAGCCTACCCTAGCAGTTTTCATTATGACTGTAAATGAATGGACACTTTAGACATTTAGACCAGTTGACCATACTGGTTAATTTCCCTTACAGAAGTTGTGTAATTACAGCATTATTTAAATGTGCTTAAACATAGGATATTCTACTTCTATAGCATAAATGGCAGCTATAATCTGAGCATCAAAGACTTTTCTTTTAATTAAGAATTCCCAACTGCCAGAACCCAGGGTGTAAGAAGATGATGTCCAGGTCATACTCATGCCTTTGGGATTGGTATGTGTGCCAGTTACACCAGCAAGAGTAGAATGGGAGATGGCAGAGCTCTGGAGGGAAAATGGGTCTCTCGTCCAATAGCCTTTGCTACTTCTTGAAGGAATGAAAGTCATGCTTGCCCTTGGACCCACGGTGACAAAAGGATTTTACAGGAATTTAATATGGAAGTCCAAATTTAAAACGTTTTTATCAAAGTATAGAAAAATCTTAGCAGCTGTGGATCTGTGTGAACATAATTTGTCCTCTAAGCAATGCAATGGACATTTTGAAGGCATCAATGCCCAGCAGAACCTTAGTTCCAGTTTTGGAGATAGGGCGTTTTGGAAACCTCTGTTCCTGGAGGCCTGAAAACTTGGAGAGGAGGCAGTCGAGACATAGTGAGAGCATGTAGCATTTATCACCTGATTGCTGGAGAACAACCATTTCCTCTGAGTCCTTGACCTGCTGACTGCTCTTACAAATGCACTGCGTTCATTAGCAGGTCGCTTCCGCAGTTGCACTGTCATTAGTAAATACTTTGCAGGTATTGACACATACATATAAAATGAGGAAGAACATTATGTCATTCCTTATTCTTACCCATAAAGCCGTATTGTCACCGTCCTTGCAGCCAATTGCAGTCTCCCAACCAACTTTACACCTGAAAAAGTCAATAGAAATTAAGGCTTTGATTTACAGCAAAAATTCCCTAGGACAAAAAGACATATTACTCTGCATGATATGCATACGGTGAGGCCATAATAGTTTGTGAGCATAATTTCTTTAATGTGAGCTATTAAGACTAAGTGCATATGATTTTAGTGTCTGTCCCACATTCCACTAAATGATTACAATGATCAATACGTATGATTTGTAAGCTGCTGCTCATTGATCGAATAGTAAAATGTTTGACCTTCTTGAAGGAGCTTATCTCAGGTGCTGGGACAAAGGAAGGGGACACGGTTAAGTAGTGGCTCTTCACACAGGGAAGAGCACCAGTGACATAAACACTGAACATATTGAATTACCACTAGCAGCTTCTCTGCACAGTACCTGATGTTAAGGTTGTCCGTGAAGCATGGCTACTCTGCAGTCACATGACCATGGCATCACACTGACTAAGAGGACAAACGTGTAACCAGGGGGCTGTTTGGAACTTCACGATTGATGCTGTTTTATTGCTCCTCTTTTCGCAGAGTTACTCAGCTGTAAATTGTTAGTCTCTTTATGTGAAAACAGATGCTCAGAAACAAAATTAATTCATCCAATTGATGTGTAATAAAGATGATAAACGCACATAAGCTGAGACACATTTGCTGATCGGCATCAAAGATGCTCAAATCTTTCACATGACTCAGTCACTGAAGAAACAGACTTCTGTAGTAAAGGTGTTACTTAAATTACATGATAGGCCTTTGAAGAAGGTACCTCAATTAAGCACATTTAGTGTTATAAACAGGTAACTATAATAGTCACATAAGATGAAAATGTCACTGTCTGCTAAATAAATGTAAATATTTAAAACTGCATTTATGCTCCATAGTGGACTGTTACTGATTTGGACAAATTGAATTTCATATGTAATGTGACTGTTTCCCAACAGAGATGATGCAGAAGTAAACCTAGAGACAGCACTGATGAAGTGAACCAGACAGTGGCTGAGTCACGAGGGCTCTGGGGGCCAAGGCCGTGCTCAGTACGCAGCGTGCTCAGGCTCTGTTTGCAGGCTGCCTGTCGTTCTGGGAGCCGGTGACCTCCTGCAGCTGGGGCGCTGACCCGCGAGGTGCTGTGGTCCTGCTGCTACTCAAGCAGATCAGGGATCAGCAGTGACCCGTCACTGCCCGCTCTGGGCCCGTCTGTCTGGCGGGCCGTTCTCCTCACTGGGTGCAGGGCTCCTCACATCGCTGTGCTCAGAGTGCTCAGGAGAATGCTGTGTAACTGCCATGAAGCAGACTAGGACTGGCTGCGTTTCTGCATTGCTCTCTGCTGTTGGGTGACTTGCCAGTGAACACAGTTTACACCTCCAGGATTCAAATGAACATTCACGGGAAAATATACTTAATTTTTTTCCTCGTTCTTATTGCACACACACTTCAACATGAAAAATATATGCATAAAATTTTTATTACAAAATTTTAATATATATAACAACTGTTGAAGTGTTTATACATTTTTGAGCCCCTCAGTATATGGTTCAACTCTATTGCTGCATTTCAATTACAACAATTTGAGGTTATCTAAGGGTGGAACACAAGATCCACCTTGATAATGAGATCAACCCATGAGTTTTAAAAGCTGGCAGCAGAATGATTAACGCAAGGGAAGGTGAGGTGCTGTCTTTATCTCTTAGAGAAATCAGAAAATAATACTACAGTATGGTTTTGCTCAGCAGCAGACATATTTGTACAACTAAGGTATGTATTACATACAGTATGCCCTAAAAAGCAGATTGACTCCATGTTTTAATAAAGGTCACTTCCTGAAATGAAAAACATAATCTTTTATGACTTCAGTTGGTATGGAAGTTTAGTTCTCTGACATTAACATGCCAATTAATAATATCAAAGTTAATGTCCATACATTTAAAACATACAAATTATATAAATGTAGATTCCTTTTACAAAAAGCCAAAATTATATTTCTTGAACTCTATAAATTTCTGTGGTGGGTTGATGCTCTGCCCAGGGTGTCCCTTGTCCTGTGCCCTATACTTCCTGGGATGGGCTCCAGGCTTCCCGTGACCCTGAACTGGATAAAGCGGTATAGAGAATGGATGGATGGATGGAGTTTGTATTTATTCTGAAGTCCGTAACATGCGTACACACCTGTGAGCTGTGAGATTCACATGCATGCAACCGGACAGACAAAATAAATATAACTGAGGAGATGATTGTGCGGCTTGGTGAAATAAGATGCTTGTAGTGAGCAGGTTATGATCATAATTCATACTCGAGCGAGCTGAAGTGAAGGACTCTTGGCCCTATAATGTAACTGAGGGAGACAGAGCCTCCCCCCACCCCCATGCACACCCCCATGTTCTTAAGCTTCTCACACATGCTGTACTCTGCCGCTAGTTGATTGACACAGAGCTGGAAAGCCCTTGAATGACTCAAGTATACCGAGGGTTTGAATGAACAACTGAGTGCCGCAAAAAAACAACAATAAAAAAAGCCTCCAGCAATCATTCTAATTCTCTTCTAATCCTCGGCCTTGATAATGACATGTGTATTTAGTACTGCTAACTGAATTCATAAGTCTGATACCAAACGATTAAGTCTTGAATTGAATTCTGGTCACAAATGGATTTTTTTTCTTAATAAACAGAGACGAAAAGCCATGCAATTACATCACTTACATGGTGTTTTGAAACTCGTTCAATTACGCTGCTAACAAAGGACTTGGGGGGGGGGGGAACCATAAGATGGCATTGCTAACAAGATATTTCAAAAGCTGTGTGATTACACTGAGAAGATGGTGTTTTGAAAACGTCTCATGATATCTGCATCATTGGTAGAGGTAGAGCTAATGAAACCGGTGGGTTGTACCCTCAGTATTCATAACCTTTTTTATTGAGTAAGCATGCATGAATTAATATGGTCCAACATTATTCAATGTCTTATTGGCGCTAATCTTGATGATAATGAGTAAATTAGGTTTGATCCCCATACTGTATATGTGGAAAATATTAAACCCTTTTATGTGTAGAAAAATACGATTTACACTTGTGTTTGCGAATGGAAAGAATGCTGCAAAGATTTTCCCTTCATGTATAAAGATTGTTTGATGGTAAAGTTCTCTGGGAAGATAGTGAGGCTTCCTTGCACATCTGGAGATGGTTCCACTTCCATACGTGTAACAAAGTTAGGGTTCCTGTTTGAACATTCAGAAAGACAGTCCTCTAGTGCTAAGTTGCACACATGGATGACTCAGGCTCTGCAATGTGGCCTGCACTGAAATAAGGGGAGAGCGCTGACAGCATGAAGCAATCACTGTACCTGCTTGATACAGGTGCTCAGGGACCTATTAGTAGGTATTTCCTCACCAATCGATAAAGACGCACTTGAGAATTTGTGAAATCCCCATTTCATTAGTAAACTTCTGAGTTGATCAATATGGTGATGTCAAAGGCCTTCACATGCATTTGCAGAAGCACTCTGCAGCTGTTTAAAGCATGCCAGATAGAGATGGTACAGACATTGTTGTTGGACGAGATTCTGTACCATAACATACCCATACGTTAGTTCACTATGTTTTACATGCTCATATACTTGTACATTTTTACGCCAGGAAATATGAATCACAGCCATTTAAAAATCTGGTAGCTGTCCAGTGTATTTAATTATACATTGGACGCCATTAAAATTTTCTTGTTTTTGCCAAAAACTTTAAACTGAGTAACACTTTTGGATGACGATCTTATACAGAAAGTCCTGTATGTCAAACCTCTGACTAATCTCTGCTCAGCTGTGTTTACATTAAACCCAGTGTGTAAAATATTTTATGCCTCAGTGTAACTGAGAAGCTCTCTATAGTTACAAGTCTAAAATCAGGGCTGGATGATCAGGCACAAGCTGACAGTTCTGTACGTGTGCTGCTCTCATGAGAGTCTGAGCTTACTTGCGAGGTGACGTAAACAGCGCTGACACCTGGCAGTTAAAGTCAGCCGTGTAGGAGATGTGTCCTGTGTTGGGCCGTAATGCGCTATCCTGGGATCTCAGGGCAACCTCTAGGTCCAGATCTCCACCCAACTGCTTTTGTACTCACTCACTGTCATCAAGTTCTATAATCCAGCCATATTCATCTCCCATAACACCTTCCTCAATCCCCAAACCTGCAATTACAACAAACACCAGCTGTTGCGTTTATTATTTTTTTTCCTTTCTTATGTCTGGATGTTATGTCTTGTCTACACTGGATGCACATTAAAAGTCCTTTTCCGCAGTGTAACCAACCATTTAACCACATGTCAGCTTAGACTGTGTGGAGGAGATGCTCTCCTTAAAAAAAGAAGACCACGTGTGTCTACATTGTGTCTTTCTGGTATTTCAGGAGATCATGAGGTTGCAACTGTTTTCTTTAGGAGATTAGCGTCTACACTCAGCCCACAAGCTCTCAGAACAACAAAGACCGAGGACACTAAATGCTGAAATACCCCAAAAAATCTGGACTTTATAGTAAATAGATTTGATTAAATATAAAGATATTTCCTAAGCCATATAGACAGTGTTCCCTCTAGCGGTTAACTTCATTACAATTAAAACTACATTGAACATCTGAGTGAAAATGTTTCACATTATCATAAAAACTTTGCATGCACACAGTTAAAACCATCAACACAATAAGCATTACAATAAGAAAATAAACAAAAATAAAAGCATTTAAAGGAACATTGTTTTATTTATATGAAAAACACATTTGCCTGACTGACTAACTTCTTTGCCAACAAAACCTTTTTTTGTATGGCTCGTTATATAAATTAGGGTTACGTTCATAAAATGCTGAGAAGGTAAATTCCTCATAGAGAAACATTTGGCCGAGGAAGAGGAAATTGTATGTAGTCTACAGGCAACGATGTTTACAGAATTCATTTAATTCAATTTGCCTTGTCTTGTGAAAGCCTGTTTCGAGTGACAGGCCCAGTGCTCTTTCCCCATGCCTAGAGACGTTCTCTTATTGTGGGATTAAAATCCTCTCATGGAATTGTGCTGTGGAACAGATCCTGTTCAGAACCCAGAAGCATTGAAAATGTCTAATTCAGTTCTTTATTATCAGTTACATGCACAGTTTTGTTTTCCTTGTAAAGAGAATCTGTCTGCTGTCAACACCATCTCTTCCATCAGCGTGATGCAGATCAGCCTTGAACGCAGCACCCACACCATATACGGAACGCTCCTACACAGCCGGTAGGTGGTGTAAATTCATTACGCACTTTGCATACCTTGCAAAATGGTATTTTATAAAGCAAGATACTGCTGAAAACAACTGACATTACTTTTGCAAATGGGCCATAAGGCAGGGCGCCAGTTAAGTAAACTGAGCAAAATAACATTGTTTAAAGCATGCAGACAACAGGCATTTCATTACATTATTCTCAGCCCTTGCTATGCAGCACAGAGAAAGTGCTTAAACAGCCCTGGTGTCATTCCTGTTCCTTTCATGCATCATATCACACTGAAAGGTCAATGTGCAAAAACATGGACAGAACTCATAAAATAATTTCCTTAATGTCTCCACTTATTTGAATATATCGTACCCTAACTGTACCTATTTCACATGGAAGCACTCGTAGTAACGATGAACTAGCAAACATCAAGACAACATCAGACCCGTTAACACAAGAAATGGGCAGGGAGGCGGTCATATTTTGATGGTTTGCAACACATGGCGTCCAGCTAAAGAGGATCTGTCTCACTTTTATTGCCTTGTTATTAATAAGAACAGAATTACAGAGCATCGGGCATCAATCCATAAAATGACTGGGAAAGGAACCAAATTGAAAAATGAGGCTACATATAATCCTTATGCACTAACAAAATAATGCATAAAAGTCATCCAGCGCAACAGGATGATGTAGAGCTGTGGTTATGTCCTGTGCTGAAGTGGAAAACCAGCTCTCTTCTCATGGCTTTCATCAAAATATTTCATTTGAACAGTATTAATAATACCATTAAACATATTACATGTATTAAATATAGTATAACAATGTATGATGAGAAAGTCCAGCAATTAATAATGATCTGTCCATCAATTCTCTATATCGTTTATTCAATTCAGGGTCTTGGGAAGCCCGGAGCCCATCCCAGGGGGTACATGGCGCAGGGCAGGGGACACCCAGGGCAGGGCGCCAACCCACCACAGGGCACACATAAAAAAAAAATTAATAATAATAATAATAACAGTAGTAGAGGTAGTAGGACACTTTCATGACAGCTGTAATTAAGGCAGCAGTAATGAATGCTGTCCTGTCACAGCAAATACCAGTGAGGATAATAGAGGGAGGTTTGCATCATGCTCTGGCCTGAGGTCACAGGCGTCAGGTAAGCCTTTCTCTGGGGCAGCGTTACAAAGAGGTAACAGCTAAAGCAGTTTCTTTAAGTGTTCTGTCTTCCTTCCTTTCTTTCTTTCTTTCCTTTCTTTCTTTCTTTCTTTGTCAGTGTCAGCCCAGGCTCCAGCTGGCACTGCGAAGTCTCTCTGATGCACTACATTACTGTCAGACTGAACAGAGCACAATGGAAACTGTCACACCGCCCGCCATGTGTAATTGAACTTGGAGCCATAATTATTTTTTTTTTTTTTTTTTTTTTTTTTTTTCTTTTTGAGCATGTTCAGACAAGCGTCGATTATATTTCACTCAGAGTTAGTGGGAATCCAGTGAATTGTTTATTTAAGCCCAATTTTCAGAGGAGGCTTAGGGCCAGAAGGCCTTTTCATAGCAGGTTTAGGTCATTCACTTCCCTCCACAGTGTCAGCTTGCTTGCTTCTCCTACAGTCCAGCTCTGGGACTTTCATTATGTAAGGCGGATAAAAATACAGCCCCCTGAATTTATAGCTTTCTCAAAGCTGCCATTAAAAGCGTGGACGCTTTAGCCTTTTGCTCCGAAACTTGAGAGGGAAAACAGAGCGACCGCAGAGTTTACGCTCAGATGCCACAACAGAGAGGGCCGTGCTTGAAGGCCTCTCGCCTGCTTGCCCAGGCCGAGGAGCCCAGGCTGCACACTGCCGTGTCCTAGCATGTAGGCTTTTTGCGGTTTGTTTCCCTTTTGCGGAAATTCATTTGTTTTTAGAAGTTAAGCATGGTTCCTCTGTCGCTTACTGTAAATATCTGTTGCTCCTGACAGGCAAGGATGGAGACTTTTAAACAGGGCTTAAGCTCCTCCGTGTCGAAATGCTAAACTCGATAATGATAAACACAGAGCAGCTCGTGTCTGCCTACTGATCTCTACTCCCTTATTATTCCTCAGTAATAAAAATTAGAATTGTTGTAATTATGCAGGTTGAAGGAGAACTCTAACCTTTATTTCCCCTGGAGTTAAACAACTGTTAAACACCCTCAGTTAAGACAGCATGCCCTTTGCAGCAGACAATCTATTACCATACCTCTGTCAGATATAACATTACATGCACATCCTTGTCGACTCAGGGCATTAATTCAGTCATTAGCTGGATGACGCCTATATTTTCTCACTGTAAGCAGTGAACATTAGCCTTTGCACACCCTGAGGTGATGCAGATAGATGCATCAGAGCCAGCTGTATGGAGGTATGCACATGACTTTACCTAGCGGGATGACCTGGAAAGGATAGAGAGCTGAACATGGCACCACCCTCTGTAGCTGACACTGATTGGTACTGTTCTGTTTTTCCCAAGCTAATTCTGCTTTGTGTCCCCTACCTGGAAGGGCTGAGGCTTGGAGAGGCAGGACACGGGCGAGGTGACCTTTGCACTTGCACACTGAAAGGAAACGGTTCCAGTTGAAAATGCATACGAAAGCTTTTGCTTTCTGTCCAGATAACCCAGTGAAAACCTGGATGTCCCTCAGTACTAGAATCACCTAAAAGGGCAGCACCTCATGGTTTCCTCACAATATTCAGTCAGTGACACTGACCTAGAATCAGCTCCACAAGACAAACTCGTAGGACTTCAAATAACTTGGAATTGTCATAAAACTGGCCCTCTTTAAAAAAAAAAAAAAAAAAGTATATTGGCCCTGTGGGAAAAAAAAGAATGGCTGGTATAACGTTTTCTTAAAGAAATCTTTTTTTAATATCAAATGTGTGCATTGAAGTTATAACTCACTCCTAACCTAGCTAGGACAGTCGTGTTAGTGTCCCGGCCCGGAAGGCATTCAGACATTTGCTTTTGATGGGAATTCACTTTCTGAAGGGCTGCGGCTGTCTGGTTGCGGAATGTTGTGTGAAGAGGAAGAAGTCAAGACATGTCTTAGCATTAGAAATGGCAGCCGGCTCGCAGACGTCTCTCAGACTGCAGGACGTGTGCATTAATTATCAACTATCAGCACAATCAGTGTACAATCCTAATGGCAGATAAGAAGAAATAAAGCTCAGACAAAGTAATGGCACAAATATGGCACATAATTGAGGAAGGTATGGTAGTGATTTTTTTTTTGCCACCAGCATTATATATACTTGCAGAAATGCTATAATCCACTGTGACCTCACTTCCCAAGACAAGGTGTGTGCCTCCCTCCATCCCTCAATGACACCCTAAGTGACAGAATGTTCCAACCATCCCATCTTTTCTCTAAACAATTTAGACTGTGAAAGAAATATGTCCTGTTCATTAAAAAAGCCCCAACTAATGTCTCTGTGAGCTCAGAAATAGGATTACTAATGATTAAAAATGAATCAAGCTATTTCACTCTCAGTACACATATTATAATCTCAGCAAGTGCCTTTAGATGGGGGGGGCGTCCAAAATACAGGTACTCAACAAAAATCTGTTCTTCTTCAATCTGTTGTTATATTTCTAGTTCCAGAATGAAACTAACACAAAAACTCTTGGATATAAGACAGAAACATGATTTTTTTTCTTTTTTGCTAAGCCAAAACAGACAAAAACCTGCTTGCCTTTTGGTACGTTTGGATTGCCTACTTGTCTGAGATAGGAGTCAACATGTTTAGGAACATCAAAAGAAAACCTGATACCTTAAGTATAAGAAGATTAACATTTACCGTGATCTTGGGCTTAAGGCTGTTCCAAGACTTTTAACAGACAGTGCCAGAAGGGACAATTACCGATGAATTGGCACCAGTTTTTGCCCATTTATTTAACAGAATCTGGCACAGTGTGTAAGCTCACATCCTTAAGACTTTATTTCACGTCTCAGCCCAGTATCAGAAGAGTAACATTCTGAAATGTGATGAGGGCTGGAAAGGAATCCGTAGTAACATGCTCAGGAAAAAAAAAGATGAGAATGTACGAAACAGTGTTGTGATCCCACCCCCTACACACACACACACACACACACACACACACGCCCAGACTGCAAAATAGCCATATTAGACTATTAGTCCTCTGCTCAATGCACTATGCTCATTAATCATCCTATAGTGTTCCTAATTTCTAAAATTGCTTTTGACAAAATGTCATACTTATACCACGAATGACATCCTGGGAGCATCCTTGCTGTATGCTGGCACTGATTAAAACTGCTGTAGTAAAATGTGTTGGTACACTCTTAAATATGTGTGAAATTGGTTCCTTTACATGTAGAGAGTAATATACACCAATCGGCCCTTATGACTGCCCACCTAATATTGAGCAGGTCACCCTTTTGTTGTCAAAACTGCCCTGACCTGTCAAGGCATGGACTTCACTAGTGCTCTGAAGGTATGCTGTGGTATCTGGCACCAAGCCATCAGTAGCAGATCTTTGGTCCTATAAGTTGCGAGGTGGGGCCTCTATGGATCGAACTTGTTTTTCCAGCACATCCCACAGATGCTTGACTGGATTGAGATTTGGAGAATTTGGAGGCAAAGTCAGCACTTTGAACATGTTGTTGTGTTCCTGTAACCATTCTTCACCCATTTTCACAGTGTGGCAGGGCACACTATCCTGCTGATAGAACCCACTGCCATCAGGGAATAACGTTTCCATCAAGAGGTGCACTTGGTCAGCAACAATGTTTAGGTAGGAGATACGCAGCAAAGTAACGTCCACAAGAATGGCAGGATCCAAGGTTTCCCAGCAGAACATTGCCCAAACCATTACACTGCCTCCACCAGCCCACTGTAGGCACTTTTGGTGGTGGACACGAGTCAGCATGGGCACCCTGACCGGCCTGCGGCTACGCAGTCCCAAACGCAACAAACTGTGATACACTGTGCTCTGACATGTTTTTATCAGAACCAGCATTAACATTTTCACCACTGTGAGCTGTAGTAGCTCTTTTATTGTATAGGACTACACAGGACAGCCTTCAATTTCTCTCTGCATCAATGAGGCTTGGTCATCCATGACCCTGTCATTAGGTCACTGGTTTTCCTTCCTTGGACCACTTTTTGTAGGTCCTGACCACTGCAGACTGGGAACATCCCACACAAGCTGCAGTTTTGGAGCTGCTCTGACCCAGTCATTTAGCCATCACAATTTAGCCCTTGTCAAAGTCACTGAAATTCTTACACTTGGAGATTTTTTTTCTGCTTCCAACACAACAGCTTCAGGGTCAAAATCTTCACTTGCTGTCTAATATACCCCACCCACTTCCAGGTGCCACTGTAATGAGATAATCAATGTTATTCATGTCACCTGTCAGTGGTCATAATGTTTTGATCAGTGTATATCCTTGCAAAACACAATACAGATGATCAGTTTTGTCTTTAAACATGTTGTCTTTGTGCTGTGTTCTACTGAATATATGTTAAGAAAGATTTGTAAATCATTGAGTTTTGTTTTTATCTACATTTTTTTAAATGTCCCAACTTTTTTGGAATCGGGGTTGTACATATTCCTTTACATGTACAAGGTATACTTTTCCTTCTCTTTATTTTAAACCTTTGTAAGAGAGATGCCATGCAAAATTTCATTGTACCTACTATTATAATGATAAAGATTCCCTTTACCTTCATCTTATTTAATCTTTACATCTCCTTGTTAAGAAGCAGAGTAATGAGATAATAGCACAGATGACAAATTATTCTCAGTTTACAGTGGAGCATTCTGGGAAAACCTTCAGATTTTTCAGGCTGCTCAGCTAGAGCTACCAATCAAGGCCAGGTGTGTGGCAGTTCTAATCTTTCCCTCCCACACATCTTTGGATAAGTTAAAGGTTTTATCAGACTGTCGCCTTACATCCTTAACTGTGAATTGCACAGAACTAACAAGGCTGTAGCCATGTTGCTGCAGTCTATGTTTATATATACAAATATATGTGTAAATAACTGTGGCATTCTGGGAAATGTTTGGACTGCGGATTGTCAGAGCTGAACAATATTACAATGTCTAAAGGAGAGGGAGTTGTCTTGAGGTAAAAAACTAAAATTTCTGATATACCTTGTTACATTGTCATACATTGTAAATTCTTTGGGATTGGGTTTAGGACGACGGAGACTTCAAGATGCATAGTTTTATTATTGTCTTCGCACATTTTTATTCATTCGCTTTAGTTGAATAACAACTCAAATTTCATACAATTATTAACTTAACTGATTTTGTAGGTATTTATCACAATGAAGCACAAGTTCAGACATGAGAGCCCCTTTCAACATCACCTTTACTGCTCAGGATGTGCTGTTTTTGGGTCTGTCTACAGGAAAGACCAGGAGTGCTATCTGTATCCATCCATCCATCCATTCTCTATACCACATATCCAATTCAGGGTAGAGCCCAGGGAAGGGGACACCCAGAGGAGGTTGCCAGCCCACCACAGGGCTATCTGTACCCCTTGAGTATTTTAAAGACCTAAAATGTTTATTGTTCTTACCTAAAAGTGACCTCATAACATCTTGGCCCAACCTTCCATAAGAGGACATAACATAGTTAAACTCAAAGTTGTTCCCTGGAGGTCTAGTGATGTCCAGACCACATGTGTGACACGTTGTTTGAGGATACTGCTGTTTCCCAAGCTTTTCTCCCTAGTCAGCATATGGCTTTAAGAAGACACCGTGTGTCTTCTGTTAGCTTTATTCTAACAAATTGAAAACAGTCTCACAGGAGACTGGTACCTCAGTTTGATTGAATTCACTTTATTTCTTTATGGTGCCTTTCACAAGAGAGTTGCCCCAAGGTACCTGAAAACATCTAAAAAACTCCTGATTCACCATTGCAGGTGAAAGTGACCAGGGAGTGGGAAACGTGCTCAAAATGTCCACGGTCTCTGGCACCCACCCACACACCATGTGCTCTGTGTCATTTCTGCAGAAAGCTGAGAAGACAAAAAGGCCGGAAACAGAAGGGTAAACAGCAGAACACACCCAGAAAAACAACTCATGTATAAATGAAGTACGCATGAATACATTTTACAGGCTGAAGTGAACACCTGCCTTGAGGAACATTCTAAACTCTATTATGTAACAATGTACTGTATGTAACATTGTTTTAAAAAGTTAATACCAAGGCTACATTAAACAATAGCTGCGTTTCAAAATAAATAATATGCAGTACAAAAATACTGGAAGTTAGAAAAATACAGAAGGACAACTGTACCGCACCATGGTACCTGAGCTTATTATAAACCTTTTCCTCTTACTGTTTGGCTGTTCTGTCATTCAGGAGAGACTTTGTGTTATTTACACCACATTGTGTAGCAGTTTGGCCCACAGTGTTTATGCCCCCCCCGGACTCTAGCCTTCCTTGTGTTAGCTCACTTTTTCTTATGTTTTCTTATGAGCCACGTAGCACAAGCAATCTGCACTTGTGCATCTTGCAGTTTAAGGCAGTTCCTGCGCCTGGAGGAAAGTGACAGACACTGGAGCATCAGCGCTCATCAGACGATTACGCTGCAACAGCTGCCACTGAAAGAGAGAGAGCCAAGCAGCGCCTGTTGTGGTGAGACTCATTTTCACACCGTTCAACACAGAGCTGTACCAGCAAGAGGAGATGAGATGATACCCCATGGAGATGAAAGTCAAACAAACCGCAAAAAACCCAGCGTCTTTAGCTAAGATGAATGTTCTGGCACAGGGAGCCTCCATGGTTTTACATCTTGTTTTTGGTTTCTGCTTGCAAACGATTCAGAGAAAAATGCAGCTTGGTAACTGGTGTGGAGGATGCAACAGTGACTTTCAAGACACCTGTTGGCAGAAGTCTGTTTATATGTCCTTTTGGAGGGTATGGGATTTTTGGTGACTTAGTTAAGTGACCCAATAAGCCAATGATATTTGCACTCCCCAAAACCCCACACAAACCCCGAATTCCTGTTTTTGTGTAATGGGCTTGAATGATATTCATCAAGAAACACTGCAAGACACTGAAGTCCAAGATCATATAGTCCATTTGGCATCTTAGTTTTCCATCTTTTCTTTAGTATAAAATAGAAATTAACCTTCAGGCACAATTACTTAACATTTCACCTGAAGTACAATTATGATAAAGAATATCCAACTCCTGGTTATATTAATTGCTGTTCAAAGCAAGATGTCACACTGTATAGATTTTCTGCTATCTGGGCTGTTAGCCGCTGTCCTGATCCCATTCAGGAAGGACTCTAACGAAGACGGATGATGTGAATAATTCATATTAAGGTACGAGTGGGAGCACGGCACTGGCATTGTGGACGTTTTTTTGTCTGTATCCCAGAAGACCTGGCTCATAGCACACATAAGCTAAGGTGGCAGGAGACACCCAGGCAAGCCCAGGACAAGGGCTGCTTCGCCTTAACGCATGTTTCATGGGAGACCAGTGGTTGCACTCATAGCGCAGGTGCTGGTCTCACCCCCACCACACTGCGTGTCAGGAAGGCATTTTTACAGTGTCTTTGTAGGCTCTGAAAGGGGAAGTGGGCCTGTGATCACACTGGGTCAGAGGTTAAGTGATAATGGCAATGTGTGTGCATGCGGGGGGGTTAGTGGGGGGGAAGAGTGCTGTGAACTTCTCCTGAGATATTATTTCTCTTGTCAGCAACCCGGCGGTGATGTCTTCTGGGAGTGTGAATCTCAGTCCTCCAGGGTGTAATGGTTTAAACTCTGAACCACAGGCCCTGGCTGCAAGCTGAACAACTCCCCGAACAGCACTTAGCTCCTGTCTGTCTGCCTGTGTTTATTATTGTTTATTTTTTTTAGTTGACGCTGTTACATATAAAAATGAAACATTTTTATGAATGAACTGGAATAAGTGGGGCCAGAATCCCTTTACAAGAGTACAGCACAATTCCTGTTAGGACTCCACAGAGCAACCTTGGGATTATAAATCAAACCCTTGACAACAACACTGTCTGTTTTGGCTTGTCCTGTTCTTCAAGCAGGTAGAACCTGAGTATTGGGCCCTGCGTATAGCAATCATTTCAATGTTTAGACAGAGATTTTACTTCTTACTTCTCTAATACCAGATTTCCTTTCAGTTCACACTCAGGGCAAATGTGCAATTTATGTGCATTGCCTGCAGGGACAGCATCCTAAGTGACTGTGTCAAAAGTGAAATTTTCAAACAGCTCTTACCCACCCTGTGAGACGCTGTGGAGTTAAAACCCCAGCATTTTGTCTGAAGTCTTTGTCTGCGCTTGTTAATGACATGTCGGGAGAAGCAGGAGATGAGGAACAGAAAATAAGCGAGGGGAGTGGATGTTTGTTATTTGAAGATTGTAACTGGCACTGCTTGTTAGAGACTGCCAAGGTGCCTTGCCCTCCAGGTTCTGGAAACGCTGGTGTTTGGAGTTCAAGGGGGGAGGCTGAGACTGCGTGCAAACTGCCAACAGAAAGAGAAAGCAGGCAGTGCTTTGAGGACAAGAGAATGCTGAGTATTGATCAGCAATTGACAAATGCAATAGAAATCTTATACTTGATGTGAGAGGCACATGCATTATTTATGCCTGGGCCAGATATGAGTGACGGCAGTGTGGACAGGGAACACACAGTATTGATTACTGTAAAAAAAAAAAAAAATATTAAAAAAGCAGAAATAGAAAGAAGAGCCTGGATGGGGGACTGGGTAGAGGTGGGAAAGGCGTGTGGGAGGGAAAAGCGTGAGGGAAGGTGGGGGGTGCACAGATGGACCCCAGTGAGGCCATTAAGGATGTTGTGTTACCAGACACTGGTAGACAGGGTAGGAGTCTCCCCATCCCCTGACCCCTTTTCCCCACTGCCCAATCAATACAACCATGTCAAAACATAAAATGCATGCTTTTGCTCTTAAGTAAAAGGTGTCTAAGATTTTTAAAAGCATTGATTCGCAACGGGTCGATGGAAATCAAGGCATATTTTCTGGTGCAAAGAGGGGTAATAACAGTCAGCTAGTAAGAGCACAACATCAGGAGGACTTTCCAGGCCTGTTGTGGAGCATAGCCATAGCACTGCCACCGCTCCTGTCGAGGTCACGGCAACTGGGTCAAGGATTTGAGTGCTCCGCGTCAGACAACCACAGAAATCTGAATATGAGAGAGATTCAGCTTAGCTTTGGCTTCTGCCTGAGATACAGTCAGTTCTGAAACAGGAATGACTATGCAGAAATTCCCCTTCGTAATGCCGGTTAGTTGTCACTGCTTCAAGATCTTTGCATCGAAAAATGTAGAGATGTCGCTTTTTTAGGGTGTCGCTTTTTTAGGGTGTCGCTTTTTTTTTTTTGCCTATGAGCAGCACAAATGCAAACAGCTTCCCAGAATGTCTGGAAGTTGAATCATGTCAACTGGACTTCTTTCTTCCTGATAGGAACGTTTCACTACTGATCCAAGTAGCTTTTTCAGCCTGAGACGAAATTGGTCAGGGACTCCAGTCCCCAGTTTGTCTCAGGCTGAAGAAGCTACTTGGATGAGTAGTGAAACATTCATGTCAAGAAGAAAAAAGTCCAATTGACATGATTCAACTTCCAGACAGCTCCACCTGGATGACTGAGAATCTTCATCGACAGCTTTCTAGAATGTTTAATGAATTGCTTTACAAACATTTGTAGACGTACCTACGTGGATGTTCCAGCTCCTTCAGTTTGTATTTTCACAACAGACATCAAGGAGATGGAGAATGAAAGAACGTGGCACCGGGCCCGCAGGCAGCTGCCGCCTGCCCAGTGCTCAATGCCTAAGATAAACTGGAAACCATTAAAGTTGCACAGAACTGCACAGAAAGCCAAACCGTACCCTTTACAGGAAAAACCAACAAAAGGGAAAAACAAGGAGCAAGAGGAGGAAGAGGAAAAACACAATCATGGCTTCAAATAAGAAGCAAAGCTCAGGCAGCCACTTGAAAGGGGGCAGCTCTGATGCATCCATGTGTGCCTTATTCCTACACCATTTAGTGGTGGAGCCATAAGTAGAGTTTTAAAGACAATGGCCACACAGAAGCAATTAACAGGGCTCTGGGTGTGACTCTCTGAAAGAGTCTTGTATTCACACGCAGTCATTGACTGTGCCATAATAAATGACATACCCATTCCTTTTGTGAAACACCAACTGCTTGTCCAAGATGCTTTACAGTTCTCAAGAAACATGGTGGAATGTCACATTTACAGTTCTTTATTATCCCTGCTTGAGCAGAACACACTAGTGTTTCCAGAAATAGATAAGAGTGCAAACTTACCCTGAGGAAAAATATCTGAGGAAATACTCCTTGACACTGGAGGTATGCAGAATTACAGGATTGGTGTCAGTTGATGTTTTGATAATTAACAACTAGGAAATGACAGATGATTGACTCTTTGTTGAGGGTCCACGGGTGTGACAGTGTGGACGTGTCAGTTCGCGATGCAAAGACAATTGGGTTTCTCCCTTAAAGAAGAAGAAGAAGAAGAAGAAGACCTCCCTGGGTTTCCTTTCTTAAAAAGCATGGTGGCTTTGTTTTCAACAGGAAGGGTGCCCAGTAGTGTGTGCAGGTGTAAAGAGGGATTGTCAGGGAGCCCCACACAACAGCATGCATAAGATCATTCCCAAAGCTCATATTTCTTCTCTTTTACTTTAGAGCAATACATCAACACATAATAAACACAGTAATGACAACTGGAAAAAAGTAGCCATCATACCTTACTTATGTACAGTTACAAACTTCCACGCTATCTCAATAGCTAAAATCTTATCTGAGACTATTGTCTCAAATGCCTTGCAAGAAAGGATCCTTGACAGAAACAAATATAACATGGTGGCTTCACAAATATAAGCATATTTGTATTCCACGTTTCCTCAGCCAGAGAAAATAATTGCCCAGAGTAGATAAAGGAGCTGACTGCATACTAATACGCTCATAAATGCAGATGTTGCGTGGGTAATTTAATCACAGCTGTAACAGATGTTTTTGGCTGCCCCTTTTTTATTAAAGAGACCGAGCCGGATGCAGAATCAAAGATTGTTTAAGGAATTAGGATATGAAAAGCGTACTTGCTCAATTAAGGAAATTAAATTGTGTACATTATCTACCGCATGTTTTACTAGAAGAGAGCAGTTGCCGTGGAGTCAATGTGTAATAAAATCAGAGAATAACACTTTAATTGAAATGCACTTAAAAGGACCATGCTGACAAATGCGATTGTATCAGCCGGTAATGCACACCTCCTCCTCGTTAAAGCCAATGAAATGGAAATCTCTATGCGCTGACAGCTTTGTGATACCATCGGCTAGCAACATTGCATGTAAAAATAGGGAATCAATTTAAGGCAGTCTCATTAGGATTCAGCCACAATATAACACTTAAAGATCAAAATAAATTAAGGTAAAATGTAGATAACGAGTCGTTGCGCTGTTATCGGCGTGCGTACGCCTATCCGTTCATTCTGTTTCGACAGCGTTGTTTGGCGGGTTGTGATTAAGCTCCATCCGTCCATCAGCACTGTTAATATGGCCTAATTTGAGATGTCCCACCAGCATCAAATAGCATTATATTGCTCTTTTATTGTTTATGCGTGAGGTTATCTTCAATGGGAGGCCATGACTGTGGCTACATCATACCGTGCGATTACAGGCTGTTTTATTGCCCGAGCAAGGGGCGTTTTAGAGCCAAGCACTTACTGGAGACGTTTCGGCTAGTCCAAATGTGTTAGAATCCACATTTTACATTTAGTTGCTGACAGTGTTGTTCAAAGTTAACTTTTTTTTCTCTCTTCTAAGTTATAGGGTTGGGTGTTTAGTTCGGTATACATTTTTTGCCCAGAGGCCACTTCTGGGACTTCAGTCAGAAAGTTTCCAAGTGCACACCCATGTCCTCAACCAGCACACTGCTGACTGTGTTGAATTGCATTACTCAATTCACACCTGCAGCGCTGTCACTATTTCTTCACTCTCGAAAGGCTTTGTATTACTGCAGTATTAACAAGCAAGAAGCTCCAGATAAAAGATGGCTTTTTGTAGATAAATGGATTAGATCCCAATTGCAGTTTACAGACAATTGGAGAAATCCTCTTTTATTGGAACAAGAATTATATATTAAATTAAATTAAAATCAATATGGCCCTACATGTGGGAAAAATCCAGACTATTAAAACCACATCCTTAGATAAATTAGGTTTAATTTGGCTTGGTACGGAAGTGTAAAGTAAGTGTCCCCATTCTACAATGTAAAGTATAGCATAGAGCAAACATCACAAAGGGGAAAACCTGGCTGACAAGGTGACACTGGTCATGTGACCCAACTGTTAATTACATAGCTGTTATCTCTTTTTTAGCTCTCTTTAGGAAATGTGGGGAAAAAAAACAATAATAATAATAATTAATAATAATAATTAAAGCTAATCCCTGATTTCATGGACATGAATTAGCATGACAAACGAATTCAGATGTCTGCTTGCTCAGCGTTGTTCACCTTTCCACCAATAGGGGCGCTACTGCTAAAACAGAGCCATCCACTTTCAAAATCCTTAAGTTGAAAGAAGAAAAGAGAAAAGAAAAGAAAAGAAGTGCTGTCTACAACAAAATGAAGAAAATGAGCAAAGACTGGATAGCACAAAGAAAATAAAGTTTAACATGTCTTAACTGAATGAA
The DNA here is from genome assembly GCA_025773905.1 of Chitala chitala. Classification (NCBI taxonomy): domain Eukaryota; kingdom Metazoa; phylum Chordata; class Actinopteri; order Osteoglossiformes; family Notopteridae; genus Chitala; species Chitala chitala. Next base: position 4,260,245 of record JABJVR010000007.1, on the reverse strand, counting down.
AATGCCGTTAGACAGAAAGGCATTTTTTTCTTTGTCATTCCAGCACTGACAGTGACAATACACAAAAAATTTTTATAATGTTTCCACAGCACAGTCATCATTTCTAAAGTGACAATTTAATAAGCGCTATATATATATATATATATATACTGCTATAGCAATTATTATAATAACCTTCTATAGATGTGGCCTGGTGGCTCAATGGATAAAACATCAGGCTGGGATGGAAACTTCTGTGCTCAAATCCCATCACAGGTGCTCAGTGCTAGCTCCCCGGGCACCACGTGTGGCTGCCTGCCTACAACTCCCCTCTGGGCATGGGTTATATGCAAAGAATTAACTTCCCTGTTGTGGAACTAATAAGGGATTATAAAAAAATGACCTAAGGTGATTGCACTAACCTGTATTTCTCCCAGCCTTGAAGTGCTCAGCATCAGGCTGTCAGAGTGTGGTGCTGGGTAACAGAAACAGGTGTGACTTATGAGCGTCTTCCTTTTCATGATAGCCTTACAAACTACATATCGTGACACACTGTACATTATATATCTAAAGACTCTTCATTTTCTGGGGATTTGCTAATTGTACCTTAAAGGACTACCATAAGCCACACCTGGGAACACTTACTGTTATTGGAAGTACTGTGTGTTTCAAAGCAAAATAAGGACATTTAGTCTGGAGCAGCAACTTTATAAAGTCTTCCTGTTGTCTTCTACTCACTCTCTTAGGTAAGGTTCCCTGCACTCAGACGTGTAAGGAGTTCCTTATGGGTCTGCTTGTGTATTTTGCCAGTCTGATTGAAGTAAAACACAACCTTTAATGTATCATTTTCAAGTGAACAGTGTGCCCAAAAGAAAACAGGCGCACACCTACAAAGGAGCCCTAATTGAAGGCTGTGGTTCTCCCACTTGGCAGTTCTGGGGGAAGAGCACTTTTGAAATCGATATTCTCAAGTTGTTTTTACTCCAAATTAAATCCGTCACTCCTGACCCATGGCAGCCAAAAGTGGCGAGAAGGCATCGCGTAGTTTATTTGAAATTTGCTAACGAAACGATACCCTCTTCCCCTGCACACACATCTTGAGGGTTTTGTCATTTTCACAATTTTTCTTTTAAGAAAAGTGTTTAGCCACATTTTGAACTGTAGGAAAAAAGAAAAAAAAATCAGATGAACTCCAAAAAAGTCAAACTTAAAGTTATTTAGAAGAATTTATCGTAAGCAAAGAAAGAATAAAAAACGGGTAATTTTTATAATAATAAGGTTATTCCCTTAGCTATTAAAGCATTTATGCAAATATAAAAATGTAAACAACTTGAATCTAATGCACTGTTTTTATTTTTCGTGTTGCTTATGAGAGCTACAGTCCATAATACTACAGCCCATAGCAGAAGGCACAAGGAAATTTATACCCTTGAATTCTGGGGCAGAAATTGTTCACTGTATCATAAATAAAGACTTTTTTTAAGGTTCGATTTTCTGTTTCCTTCTATTACCCAAAACTGCAGAAGGATTCATTAATTTTTAAGTGGTTTCCCCATGCAGTGTGCATCCCCAAAAGTGAACCACGGCAGTGTGATGTGTTTAATCGCTGGCCCAGAGCAATCGAGACAGAAATGACTTCACTTACTCAATAATAGATGGGTTTGTCCCTAACAAAATATTGACTTTGGTTGTTATGAACGTTGCCCTGGTCTTGCCTGCAGTAAGATAGGAGGAAAGTCCTTTGGCAAGGCCCTGCCTTTAGGCCTTCGCTTTAATTGAAAGCGCCGTAATCACCAGTCACACCCTGCACTCCCGTCTTCCAGCCCGTCCACCCCGCTACTTCACTAAAACTAATGTTCTTTGTGCTTGAAATAAAAATCAATAAAATATGACACACGCATAAATACGAACGCCATGTTAAAATGCTTTCTGCACGGAGACTGTCGGCACTTGGTGTGTCCTGAGACAAGATCGCGCTCCCTAAATGCGCACACACACCGTTTTCCTTCACCTGGCCTGCTTTAGAGGCTACCCTGCTAAAGGAGCCCTTCTGTCTACTGTCTGATCACAGCCACGTATTCCCCCACATCCACAACACCTTCCGTCGCCTTGCAAATTGATTTTAATGGTGAGAACGCTTGCTCCCGTACGTTCCTTCCGTTTTAGGGGCCCCTGTCACGCCCTGCCATATTTTTGCACCATGCCGTCTGGGCTGCTTTCCAGAGCTGCTGGAGGAGGAACTGACGAATTCTGTACCGGGTCCCTGAGAGATAATCTCCCGTCATTTCTCATTTGCATAACGCAATTTAAAGTGAACGTAATGGTGTTAAGCTGCCCCCTCCCTCATGGTGCCCGTGCTGATTTCCGCACTGCGTAAAGCTGACACGTCTGTGCCGTGAGCACGGCCGTGGCCAGCGCTGATCTGTGGCCTGTAAAATGCGTTGTGACTTTACAGGAGAGCTTTATCAACAACCGCCAATGCTGGTGCTGCCCCATCAATGGAGGCACGAGATCCGTGGACCAAGCCCGAGCAAGGCCCCACAGAGGACCCCAAATACAATTCCATTTGTCTAACTCAGACGTGTCCTACTTAGCAACTACAGAGGGATTCAATTAGCCGGCACCAGGAAGGCTAACAATTCATTTATTAATAAGGACAATCAGGGCGGTGTGCTGTGACGTTCAGGGTGCGGAGAAGACAAAGAATGACGAGGGGATTATATGATGACCCAACGCGGCCCTACATCCATGACCAGAGTGAGGATTTCTTCCCCTTTACTCATGTCACCTTCTCATCATCTGTAAAGTGTCTCACGCATATCTAATACTCGCTTCTAAACTAAAGCGCAACAAACCAAAAAGACTCTACAAGTGAGTGAATACTGAGGATGAGCGGCAGGGTGGCAGGATGGAGCAGGGCGCTCTCGTGTGCTATTCTCAGTGGTAACGTTGCATTAACATACTAAAAATAAATCCAATCAAAGTGAGTTTCTGGGACGTTTGGAAATGCGTGGCAACAATAACCTCAAAGGGAGTTGCAAATTCCCACCCTTCCCTAGGGTATTGCTTATTTATTTTGCATGATTACAAATATAATGACGAATATATACTTTTTGGAAGATGAATAACTTGAGGAAGTTAGCGGAAAAAGTAATAAGCATTAAATGAATGTAAACTGTACTTCATGTTGCCGGTGCCTCTGTACCTGCCCTTGTGCTCTTGTGTTATTTTATCTGCCAGTCAAAGTCCGTACTTCTACACTGACCCATCTTTATCATCATATCTGGCTTGATCCCAGTCTGGGCACAGCTATGCAAGATATTGTGCTAGACCTGCTGAACCCAGAGAAGCATTTTGGATGTAGTCTTCACTCAAGAGGTGCTGTTAGCCTACAGAGATCAACACCTACATGTGGCACACACATGGATTTATACTGATGAACAGAGTCAAACAGCTCTTACTCTGATTTTGCAATGTGTAATGTTATCATCGTCAAGGGGGATTTGGCAGCCAGTCCACCTTCAACACCAAGAGTTTCCTGTTGTTTTTTCGCTCCACTGTGAGGTTTTAGATTCCTCTCCTGCTCTCTTGTTTGATCTTAACTTTACTTAGGTTCTGCTCTGTGTACTTATTCATGTAAATTGTCTTGGCCAACTCTGTCACAGAATGCATTATATAAAAATAAACCTTATTTCACTGAGTTGAATTAAACACCCAGTTAAATACTTGAGAAATGTCTGTTACAGCTTTACATATTGCTGAGTCAATCTGAGCTGATTAGGATTTTTTGTTAAATGAGGAAGATTTCATACTAGTGAGATGCTTGTCAAAAATTAACCCCCCACCACCACCACCACTCACACCTGCACACAGAAACTCACCTGTATAAGGACATGATCACACTCACCTGTCATGTATCCAGCAGGTCCAAAATCTTCAAAACATTTTGTTGTATTACCATTGTCATATTTTTCATCATGCTTAGCTCAGTGTTTAGTCTAAGTCTACATAAGGTCGTGTTTAGTCTAAGTCTATATAAGGTAGACTTATATAAGTCTACCTTATATAGACTTTAGTATAAGTCTACATAAGTTTACCTGTCCCCCAGTAACATCTGGTGTTGGGGTATAGTGGATCCAGTTCAGGGGTAAAGGCTGTGATGAGAAAACTCTGTGTCTCTGCGAAAAGTATGATGGGGTGCTGCAGAAGAGGACCTGCACCTTGCATCTCATTATCATCTCCGACTTAGATGTTTAAGTGGCAAAATGCATAGCAACAGAGACTAAACAAGTTAATGGAGATGATACACAACTGATATTTTTAGGGACAATACAAAAACCACCAGTAGGCTTCTAACAGTTTCATCCCACTCGGAGTGCCCACACACAGCTGTCATTCAACACGCAAGGCTTTCCGGCCAGTGTAGCAGATGATGTCAAGGCTTGGCCAAACAGTCCAGTTCCTGTGGCTTCCACAGCATTACAAAATAGATGAGTCGTGTGAATGTTCTGTGGAAGTACGCTGTCATTACAATACACACCGTGTGTCATTCGTACTGTTACTGGGAAGTCACATGATGACAGTAAAGGCATAACACCCAGTGCTGTGATAATATCTAGTTCTGCCAGTCTAGAAATAACTACTAAAACATAACTAGTAAATGTACAAGACATTAATTGCAGTCTCTAAATTAAACATTCATTTTGAATTTTGAAACAGGTACGTGGTTAGTAGGCACTGATGAAAAAGTAACCAGTAACGGATAGTAATGAATTATAAAAAGCAATAAAGACACATGTGTTCTGTGTGGGTTCTGCAGCATGCTGAAGTGTGTTGGGCCAGAGACACCAGGTGCAGAAGGTGCTGGTGGTTTTTGTGTACGTGTGTGTGTGTGTATGTGTGTGGAGGGGGTGATGTTGAGGCTTGTCTTGCTCATTGGAAGCTTTTTTCATCTCATCCCCACAGCACACTCCAACACGTTCTCCCACTAAGACCTACTTCAGAGATCAGGCCCATGATCGTGTGTCTTTGATGTCCAGACAGTCCAGTTTCCTCCTGTCCTATGAGAGAGCCTCTTTCTTTGGACTACATGACAGTCACACCCCGTTCTCCCACCCTGTTCCAAATTACTGACCTGGGGGGAGGGGGGGGGCAGCAAAGCCTCCTCCTTCTTCTCACCCCCGCCCACCCCAGTCCCTGCTTCTAGCTGAAGATTTTCACAAAGCATACTGTATGAAGGATTAACAATGTTGTTCTAAGGATGAAAAAGGGGCCGTCTTAAAAAATGATGGAAGCTGGAATATTTGGACAGATTCTTGAGAGGAGGGGGCCTGTCTTTAATGATCGGCTGTCACTAAAAATCCTAGAAGTGGTTGGTGGTGCTGGAGTTGAGATGGGGGGTGGGTTCTCTCTCATAAGTGCCAGCTGTGAGGTGATGGAGGTTATCCACAAGGGATCCTGTTGTGAATAAAATAACCTCCAATTAGGTGGCCATGTTTTTAAGGCAGCTTTCCTTCCTTTCGCTCTCTCCCGGTGCGAGCATGACACTGCACATCTCACCGGCATAACATGGGGGTAAATACTGTAAACGCTACGCCATGAAAATTCTCAACACACCAACAACTGTATAAATGGCACAAGCAACACTGAAAAGATATAAAGGTGGGAGAGCAATGCATCTGTATCCTTTCATCATAATAATAATCTCATGAAATCTCACTAATACGTGGTAATTGAGTTTCGATTTTAATGATCATAAGGCTGCACGTAGACAAGGCCTGAGAAGATAGGTAGCTTCTGTGGGTTTGTTACCAGCCGGAGATCATGGTGAGTGTGGTGTTCTGCAGTTAGTCAGGAGCAGCCCTGCCTGTCAAATAAACAGCTGGAACTGTGATAAATTAATGATCAAACGACACAGAGGGATGCGCAGCACGGGGCTGAGTCCAGTCACGCCCAGGCTGGGCTGCACCCCGGCGCCACGGGCGACGTCAAAACCGTTCAGCCTGCTGAGATGTGAGCGCCAATCTCCTCTGCTGGTGCCAGGAAGTAGTGCAGGTGCTGGGTCCACTGATAGTCTGAGGCAGGGGAAACCTGAGGCAAGGAGGCTGTTCACTTTTAAAGAAAGATCGCCCCAGGTTAGGCTAGATATTCCGTAAGGAACTGACTTATCTCCATCATCCACATTAAAGCCTTAAACCCTCCCATTCCAAGTCAAGGAGTCAATGCGAACATACATGAACATCTCCAGTCTGCAGTTTTCCGACGAATAACATAAGAGACCACAAATACACGCTTGCGCTCCCATTACAGAAAGCGAACTTACATCAAACAAAGACAAAACAAGCGGGTCATGTCAGGAGGGCTCTTTGCATGCAAACAGCGAGGCCTCCAGGTTCACAGAGCAGCGCTAGGCTGAAAGGTCTGCTTTACTGACCGTGGTCGGTGCATTTACATAAAACAAAAACACGCTGGCGCAATGCAGAGCTGGATCTCTAAACAACGAGGTCTGCTCATTTTTAGAAGGTCCACAAGAAGGAATCACCCATCTCATCTGGCGCAGTCGACTTCACGTGCGTCAAAGGAAAACAAAGAAGCCACTGACCTATCAGAGCAGCACCAGCGCTGTAAACACCAAGGTCTGCCATCTCTCCTTTCACCCATTTTAATCCCTTTCTTCTTGGCACATTTCCATTTCTATTTAGTTGTACAGGACATATGAGCGAACACCTCGGCTAATCTCAAATGCATATATCCAGCTAACAGCCCGCCTTCCCCTCTCCCTGCAGTTCCCTTTGAAAAGAACACAGGGAAATTAAAATCATGTGCCTGAATTATGGATCCAATGACAAGATAGCCTTTGAGGGTTTTTTTTCTTCCTCTTCTTCTTCCTTAAACAAAGTTTGAAGGGCTGGCAGCCCACTAACACATTCCACATTAAAAAAAGAAAGTTTCAAATGACGTTACCGCACAGTTTGATAAAACTGACAGGGGATTCAATTAAAGTGTGCTGTCAAAGCAGGAGTGATATTTTATTAAGTGGCAGCTTGCCATTGTACGGTGTGCGTCGAGGGACATATCTGTAGACAAGGAGGGAACATGGGGAGATTAAGAAGGGACACATGTTGCTACTCTTAAGAAACATCGTTCTCAATTCACTTAATCAATTCGACTGAAAAATCAAGAACTCTAGTTAGAGCGTAATTCAATTCCTTTTGGCAAGAATACATTTGTAACAGTATTCCATCCTAACTATTCTTTCATTAACTTTTAATTACTTTTTATAAGTAATAAATATTTTTCCTGAATAGATGTTTCATCTGTGGCTAAAAGGAGAGGCAATGCAGATGTTAATGAGACATGAAGTCCCAGAAAGGTTACATAAACAAAATAAACGCCAACAATAACTTCAACATTTCTCAAAGTGAAAGAATAGCATTCCTTATGACACATTCTGTTTATCACCAAAAGGTGAGCTGTTCAGTAACGGCCCATTGTTTGCCACCTTGATTCCAAGTTGGAAGCATGGGAACTCCCTCACCTTTTTTTTGAAAGTACAAAACGTGCACTTTCTCTTTTTACACCCTCACACACTGTTCTTATTTTCTGACTGCTACAAGTGTCAGCTGTAACTGGGAGGTAGTTGTGGCTGGTGCTGCGTCCTTGAACTTCAATTTCCTCAGCAGCTTTTATATGGCTGTGAGGGCAGGGATGGCACGAAAGGCAGGGAAGGCAGGGGACTTTGTGAGGCCTCTGTGCAAAGGTGACTGAGTCACCCAGCGAAGCCCGTAAGAGAGCAGCACAGAGGCAGCTCTGGCATGTTAGCATGGAAGCTGAGGCAGGGGCTGTTTTCGTGGAGCAAAGGTCAAGGCTGGGGGAGAGAAAGAGGAGAAGGGTCTGGGGTCAGGCTGCTGGGAGGCACAGCGGGAGCGGTGGGGGAGGCAGCGGGGGTGCCGATGTTCTCAGATGCCTCCCCGGTGGCGCCACGTGTGGAACTTGACAAACGAGAGGCGTGCCGGACAGATGCCTCCCAGGAGCTGCTCCGTGGCCACTTTCCTGAGTGCGCTGCCATCTTTGTCGCCACGCTGGCCTCTCATTTGCAAGCCAGAGCCAGTAAAAAAGCAGCTGCTTATTTTTACTCCGCATCTGCTGCACCCCGCAACTACCTCGGAAGCAGCGATTGGTTAGCAGCGGACCTGGCCCTTATCTCGCTGTTTAGTTCCTATCTTAATACACGCTTCCTACCAAACTGAAGACCTCAAACCCCAGCCAGATATTCATGTGTTTTAAATTACCTACCAGTCAAACAGCCCACAGGCAGAGAATCATGTGATATAGTAAAAAAAAAAAATAATAAAAATAAATCTCAGCGTGATGATAAGCTAACTGGCAGCCATTCCAAGCCAAAAGGAAATGCATGTGCTTTAAATAGTTTCCCACTTAAAATTAAATTCTACCACCGAAAACTAATTCTAGCTTACATAATGTTCACATGACAAATTTGATGTTCAAGAACCAGTGCTGTCTTATGTACGTGCACATAATCATTTTGGGGACAAGTGCAGTATTGTTAAGAGACAAAGTCTAAGTTGTATTTTTCCTTCGATATGTATACTGATTAGAGAAGGATAGTACCATGCTGTCATATAACAAGGGAAATATATCAGATAGGCAGCTGAAGGCACTCTAGAGTTTTGAATATGTTTATAGTTCAAGAGGGTGTTCTGTTTTGTCATTCTTAATTGGTTAAATATGTATATGGGTAAAGTAAACTGACTGAGACATCCATTACCTCTGTCTAGCATCTGACTCCAATGTTCATGTAAATTCTAGTGATTTTAGTATGTGGGAAAACCTGTTTGGATAAAACATACTCATTCCCTGTGTGTACAGCAGAACTCTGTGTCCCAGCCATGGTCTCACCAACATGAGCTCACTGGCAACTATGTGGCAGCACAAACCACACTGAAAAGAACTGCCAGTTACCCAGCATGTCACCCAGCCACAGAGGCAGAATGGGGTGTAGAACTGCTCACACTGACCGCAGTTGGCAGATCTGCTCCCCCGCTGACAGCTCTCCAGTGAGACATCCAGACATAACTGGCCTTCAAAACTGGGTGACAGTGGTAAAAATTATATGCTATTAAACGAGATGTATTAACACCAGAAAAAGAACACCCCTGCCCCCAGCTAGGTGAAAAATACTGAACACTAGCCTTGTTAGTGGAACATCACAGAAGTCACGCAGATCCTGAAACTTGTGCGGAAAAATGTTTTGTCAAACTAGTGTTGATTTCTTTATCCATATTCAAATCCGTTGAACTTCTTTATTTGTCTTTAGCTCTGTACATAACATAATCATGGCATGCTGTGCAGTGAAAGTGGACCCATACTGTATAAAAGTATAATTTGTGGTAACAGACAAAACACAGTCTGGGAATCAATTAAACATCTAAATTCGTAACTGACTTCCTTTTCAAACTGCTCTTTCAAATGTAACCTGACTATATGAACATTAATAATATATTCCAATAAATCTATGGAAGTAAAAAAAAAAAAAGTCATTTTGATAATAATACAGTTATAATTTTGAATATCCAGATGAAATAGCATGTCTTACCAAAGTGACACTGACAAGAAGAGTCTGGCTTGTGTATGACCATTAGCTGAGACTCAGTACTTGTGATGTTTTTTGCATATTCCCAGGATGCTGTATCCACACTTCCTGTGTCCACACTTCCTGTGTCCTCATTCCTGTGGATCCTTCATCCCTCTGAGTGAGGCTCAATGAGGTTAATGAATAGTACAACCATGGCACACAGTGAGCTATAAACAGCGCAGGAAGTTTTCCCTGTTAAAGAGGATGAGACAGGGAGGCAGGCTGTAAAGGGGCTAAGCTTTCACAAGATGCGTGACATTCATTACCAGTGCTGAGCTGGTGCACTCTCTCCTACTCCACAAATCAAGCAAAAGTGAAGCTAAATTTGTCCTTCTCTGATCAAGTAAATGTGAACCACAATTTGATGTGAAGTTATAATTTGTCCAAAAGGCTTATGTCATGATTGTAACAAACTATTGTAGCCTTCTAAAGAAAGAAAAAAATAATAAAATATGGGATTTTTACTAGGTTTTTATGTCCTGACATGGGTTGGCACCCTGTTCGGAATGTGCCCCACCTTGTGCCCTAAAATACCCATGACTGGGTACAGGCCCCCTGTGGCCCTGTATAAAATTATGGGTTTGGAAAATGAAAAGCTGGGTGGATTGTTTTTAATAGGTGTCTCCCAAAGCAAAATGTGATCAAAAATGTGCAAGTAATGAAAATTAAAATCTCAAATTTGGAAAGCAATAAAAGACCTGTATTGTGCTGGGTACAATTTGTGTTGTGATGGGTAGTCAAAATGGTCTGTCTGTGTATTAGGATTTTTCTTGAAGTTATTTCATAAAAATGCAGGCAAACTGTTAATCTGATTATGTGTCATGATGATTTTAGATTAAATAAAACTGGAAATGTGTATATGTGCATAAAATACTCACTTCCATGAAAAAAATCAATGACTGTCCATGCCATCTGTTTCTCTTATGCCAAGTTTAGCTGTTTTACATGTATTTTTTCTTTACACCTAGTTTGACTGCTTAAATATTTTTAGAAATATTGTATATAATCATTCATTCTTTCATTTAATTGTCTAACAAATGTTGTTATTGTTTTGGTATTGCTTATTATATATATTTTTATTGTTACACGACCTTGCAACGGCTGTAGTTGTTATGACAAAAAGTATCTGTTACCACATACTTTACTCTCACAGTGTCAAATTAGGGAGACGTTTGGAGATGCAGGTTTAGCTAGGAGACAGAAAGAAAGAGTAATTACAGCCTTTCATCTGGCCCTGACCCTGTTTTGTTTTAAGTCGGACACGCTTCATCAATGTCTGATTCAGGAGACATTACAAACATCTGTATTGCCAGACTCAGCAGGCTGTAAACAGGCTTAATCAGAATGTACCACTTTGGTGACACTGACAGTTTATTTTCACAAAAGGCCAAGGCAGGGCAGGCCCGAGTTCAGCATGGCTGTATATCACAGGGAGACTGCAGAGGTGAAGAGGACATATTGTCTGCTGCCAATGTCATTTTGTTTAAAGTAACAACTTGGATATACAGTACATTCATGTGTCATAATCAAGTGAATCACTGCTTTATTTATGTATTGATCAGATGTTAATGAATATAATGTGTGACAGCATTGCATGAATATTGTTTTATAAGGGAAGTCCAGAGTACCTTATCATGGAGGCTAAGGAAAATCTGGAGTACTTTAGCATGGAGGCTAAGGGAAATCTGGAGTACTTTAGCATGGAGGCTATGGGAAATCTAGAGTACTTTAGCATGGAGGCTAAGGGAAATCTGGAGTGTTTTAGCATGGAGGCAAAGGGAAATCTGGAGTACTTTAGCATGGAGGCAAAGGGAAATCTGTAGTACTTTAGCATGGAGGCTAAGGGAAATCTGGAGTACTTTACCATGGAGGCAAAGGGAAATCTGGAGTACTTTAGCATGGAGGCTAAGGGAAATCTGGAGTAATTTAGCATGGAGGCAAAGGGAAATCTGGAGTAATTTAGCATGGAGGCTGTGCAAAATCTCTAGCAGCTTCATAATGCACAGGCACAGGTGTCAACACAAACAGCAGCACAGCACAAATCGAAACCCTAGGCACAGTCGCAGACATACCGCAGAGACACAACCAGAGACGCAGACACAAACATGAGCGAGGTCACAGACGTAAACACAACAGCGCGCATGCAATATGGAAACATGGGCGGAAAAAAAAAAACCTGCGACCAAAGCAGGAAGAGAGACAACAATAAACCGAGGCAGTCGCAGACATAAACAAAGATAAGCAGAGGAGCAAACTGACCGTGTGGCACCACGTTTGTACAAAGCCATGCTGTCACAGAGGCACAGCCACAGAGACAGAGGTACAGTGAGAAACACAAGGGTAACTAGCTATGATCAATCATATTCCACAGCACTACAACTTCTAGGTCTTTGCACATGCAAGCGGTGAAGCTGCTCCTGTTTTAAAGGATCCGAGTGTAAATACAAGTAATAAGTTTTCTCTCTTTCAAAAACAGCACATGGTTTGTTATACCATTCAAAATGAAAGTAAAAAATATTTAGAAAACAAGGCCATAAATTATGGACAGATCGGCCCTCTTCTAGCCCACGGAAACACGGAGGCGGCAGGTCATGCAATTAGCTGCACGCAGTCGTCGCGCTGGAAAGCAGATGTTGTCAGAAGGAAAGCCAATGACAGGCGAGATGAGAAGACGCTCATGCACACTTCCATTCACTCCTCGGTGTCTTTGATTCGTTCCCTGTGGTAGCTGTTGGGATTTCTCCTGGATCTGCATACTTACGCTCCTTCCTTAACTCCACAGCCGCTACTCATTGTTATCCCTCTAGGTTATATGACAAAGGCCTGGGGCGAAATAACCATCAAAGCAAATGACAGGACCAACATGGCTCCTCTAAGCTTCTTACGCCTGACAGATGTCACTTTTGAAGTGCGCGAAAGATGAAAGTGACGCTGAAGTGACGGATCCTGCGTGGACATTCCACCTCCCCCCCCACTCCACCCCCACCCCTCAGCCATCATTCCTCCCCCGGTGTAATGGGGGACACAGAGACAGCTGCTTCGTCTGGGGTTTTCATGTGTGCCAGAGTCTGGGCAATCGGAGGAAGGAAGCGAGCGTGACATCCCCAGTGCTCCGTCCGCCTGGGCCCTGTCTCCTTCCCGCCATGATGCAGGAGCTTCAGGTCCAGCAGGGCTGCTCTGCTGCTTCTCCGTGTGGGTAACGAGAAGAGCAAGACATCCGCTCACATCCCATCCATCGCTACGGTAAACTAATTCCAAGTCTATTTGTGGTCTGAATTCAGCATTGGCAAATATGTACAATTTCTGTTTTTGTTTGCAGTTAAATTCACACTAATGACAATTTCAAAATATTATCATCACACAATTAGCACTGCGCATAATATACCTCCATTTCATTTTGGCCACTTCATCTATTGGTCTGATCGTGTGCACTAACATAACGTTATACTAACACATTCATACCTCATAATATTATAATATATCCCACAATGCCCTTCTCTTTAGGCCTGGCTAAATATAGCGTTCTTTTTCGTGGACAAAAACATGCTTAAGATGTCATTCACCTCTATGGTGGCCCACTCTCTTATGGATTATAAATGTAGCAGTTGGAAATTTCAGAAATGCCGCTTTCTCAATGAAAACAAACAAACCTCGTAATATTAACCCGAGTGTATAATCCCACACCGTCTTTACCTGCTCCTGATCCGACACCAGAGTCTGCTGCAATCTGTGCTTCATGCTTACTCCTGACTTCAAGAAGCTCTCACTCCTTATTTCAGATGCATAAAATATTCAACGCACACTGTCATCCCCACGCCTGTAGTTTTCTCGTTGTGGTATTTATTCTTTGCTATGAAAGGACGCTGCATCCAGACTTGGTTTGCACAATGTAACACACTAAGTTAAGCAATGACAACAACCTCCCTCCACTGATGTTTTAGTCAAGAAAAGACCTGCAAATAAGTCCCCGAAAACAAACAAAAATGTTTAAAATTCAAATAGGTATATATAGAATCATGATAATAAATCTATATATGAAAAATATGTGGGAAAAGCATTATGTATCACTAACTAACAGTTAAATTAAAGCACAATGCAATGGTAATAACTGAGGTTTTATTCTTAGCAAAGCTTGTGAAGTATCTTTTTAAATAGTCTGTTGTAAAGGGCAGGTTTTCAGTGTAAGCGAAACACACAGACACTATGTAAATAGCCATATGAGAATGCATACAATTACTGTCCAGGCTGCCATGAAGTGACCTGATCCCAATTAATCCCACATCCTGAGAGGACTGTCACGTCCCATCTCCTTCAGGGCTGTTTTTTTCCCCCCGCTTATTAAAAAGCTTGGGGGTCTCAGACAAGCTTGCCAGAGGCATCAACCCCCCCACCTGAGCGCAGGTCTCCCTCACACCACTCTGATGACACATGTGGCCCCACCACCCCCGTTCCTGCCATCACACGCGGCCTAGAAGGCCCCAACCCAACACTGCTCCTTGGGGGCGCTCTCATCTTTTGTCTGGACTGGCTCTGCTCTCCTGCCTCACCTCACCAGCACCTCTGCCCATCCTGAATACTGGTCTCTCTGCTGGGGAGGTATGGCCGTATGAGTAAGGTATGGCAGAGCACTGCAATATAAACACTTCAACAGGGCCAGAATACAGCGTAATGGCTACGGTAGTGTTGAAAGTATATTTTCTGGCACCAGTGTGTAATCACGGTGCTGTTCCCTGGATCTCTGGCGGACTCGGTCAGTAAAACTGAAACGTCTTTTCAGCTACACTTGACTCCTGCTTGCCTGGCCCCAGGCATGTCCACCTTTTCCTCCTCTTCCTCCTTCTTTGTCAGAAAAATATCACCCATTGACCCGCCTGTAAATGTATATACAACATAGACAAAATTTGCTTGTGTTTCATGTTCGGTTTTCTCTTCAAATGCATTTCGTTGTTTGCCTTCAGCATTTATGTTGCAGTAACAGGTAACTAATTAACATATCCATTTAACGAGTTGAAAATAATTATATTTTCTCATTTGGAAACAAACAGTCGGTTTTAGAAAACGAACAGAACGAATGTGCAGTAAAAGTGGTGACACTAAATGCTTCATTGTATTTCCGTCATTGATGATAACAAATAAATATTCTCTTTGATATTGCAGATCTGATACATTCACCCCACAAGTGAAATCATGGCATATCATGTGGTAGTTGCACAACTGAAGGTTTTTTTTAATTGGTATTATTTTTTTAATCGTTAATTCTTTTTGTTATATAATCTTTAACTTGAGGCTGGTGAGACAGAACTTGTACCAGATTTTGATGTCAAATTACTTCATTCAGAGAATGGGTGGGTTTTTGCATTCAGCCTGGCATAGCATGCATGAACTTTGACCTTTGAACTACCAGTATGCAGACCAGCAGCCCACCCACCCATCAGTCTCCCTTAAGGGTGAGAAAAAGTTCCCCTGAGTTTTCTCTGCCACTCTCCAAGACCTGGAGTTCGAACCTAAGCTCCTGCAGTGCTTATGCAGCCTCCCACCATGCTTCCACAAACCCCCCCCACCCCTGGAAAATGCTGCCAAATATTTTACTCACAGTGGTAATGAGCCCCCATGTGGATTACTCCGTTCCTCCCCTCCCAGTCAACAATCAGGAGAATTCATGTTTTTGGGAAATTCCCACTGGGTACCCACACGCTAAATCCCAGCCAGGAACAACAACAGAATGTGTACGTCTAAAACCCGTAGTGTTTTCCACACAGAGCATGGCCCGTCTAGCCACTTCAGCGCAGTAAGTTTGCTTTAGCGGACGTTCTTTCCTGCTCAGAAACCCTGCTTCTTCATGTTGTCAAAGCATGATGAAATCCGCGCAGTCTCCAAAATTCCCATGTGAACAGGTACAAAAACTACACCGCTCCACCATAAACTCCATAGTTAAGAGCAATGAACTTCTGTCACTGCAAATACATTAAAAACAAATCTAAAAATAGTGACGTATTGTTACATTCTGTGGTATGTTTTGGACACCGTATAAGTGGGAACAAAAAAAATTCAGTTCTGAATTACGCATATACCTTTTCCACCAGTACATGGAAGGTTCTGGTCTCAGCACTATGTGTAATTGGGCCCCTGTTTCTATCACCTTTACAGCCAAAACTGAGGTGAAGACAGCAACCAAGCGACTGACCTGCTCCAGTGGCAACAAAACACACACGGTAGACCCCGATATCTTTGGCTATTGGTTGTAGCTTTCAAAATATATTTTCATATCCAAACACAGCTCATTCAGCATCTTCACACAGTTCAAACAGATCGACAGAAAATTACACGCATGTTTGTTTACTCAGCAAAATGGTTTGAATTCTGCGCATGAGAATTGAGAGCCTTGTAAGCAGAAAAGGAGCCATAGATAAAGTCAAAAACTTAATCCTTAAAAATGAAACTGGCCAATTCTGCAATATCTGCTCTCCTTCAAAACAGTTAATTATGACCTCATCACAAAGTTAACTCTAAGAGGACGTGTATGATTGAAACGTTTCATAACCACAAACTCCTCGTGCATATCTACAATTAACTTTGGAGTTCAATTGCCAAATGCAATGATAGGACATTCATATCAGAGTAAACAAAAGCAAAGGAACAGCAGAACTAAAACCACCAACACGGGAAGGGGGGGTACTATACCTCCCACAACACCTCGACGACAGCAGAGCATGCCATGTTTTCTTGCAGCCCCCAAGGTCAAGTGTCATGGAAAAGCACCTGCAAACTCGGCAAACGGAGCACGCGGAAGGGAGCGACATCTTGGGATGGGATGTCTGCCTGGCACACGCAGGCCCATTGCAAATAAATAATTCAACTCTCTTATGGGGATTAAAGAGTAAACGCGAGCTTCTGTCCCACAACAGATGCCAAGAGAGGCTGTGCGTAGCGGCTGCTACCGTCGCCCGTCGCAAGCCCCCCACCCCCCCAACCATGTCACTTGGACAGGAATAATGGTAGAAAAAATGAACCAACAAAGACAGATTGGATTAATAAACAAATAGCGAACATTTGTGCCATCACTGCTGCCGCTGCCTCTCCAGTTATCGTTCAGTACGTGGGTCGACCAGTACTCCCCCCCACCCCACACACACACACACACACACACACACACACACACACACACACGCACACACACACACACACACACACCCACCAGACACCAGTGTTCAGGTTCTGGGAGAAGTGTACCTGGGCCTTAGCTGGCTAAAACCCATTGCAAAAGGAGATGCAGTGAAATATGATGGGCAGGTGACCTGTTTCTGCAGATGGGTGGCTGGAATCCCCTCGAGTATTGAAGCTTTCAGTTTTCATGATGGAAGGAGCAGTAGGGACACAGGACGCCCCAAGACAGCCACCTGAAAAAGGACAGACACAAGGCCCAGGGCAGGCGGTCGGGAGGACACACTTAATAAACAGATCAGTTGACAAACTGGATCTTGTCTTCTGAATAGTAATTATTCTCCTTGCTCGGGGTTGAGCTGTGAAGAGGTCAGCTGTGAGTGGGATGCCTCACATCTCGTCCCCTGCAGCTTCAGAAGGCCAGCTCTCTGGAGCAGGGAAACTGGGCGGCACTGACACTCATTAGAGGGCTAATTTACCGCAAAACGGCAAGCAGCCCATGATGGCCATTCAGGGTCTCGGCGTATTGCGTCTGGAGAAGAGATCCAAACGCTGCTCCCAGCCCCCCTTCCCTCCCCCACAGGACAGGAGGGCAGACAAGCTGCGGGAGTCCTGCGACCATCAGCCGGTAGCAAGCTCGACCTTCCAGGCCCCATTGACACACCGAGCAGCGGACCGTAAGGGAGATAAACCAATGTTAATCACAATAATCACAGCACTGACAATCAGAGGGCCAATAAAAGGCATGCAGGGCTGCTAAACAGAATCAGGTCTCTCATTATGGCTGGGCCAATTAAGGCCTATCTTGGGCAGCATTGACAGACAGCTTGTGATTTAGACAATCGACAGTTACAGCAACTAAAACAAATACAAACCCAGACAGTGAGTCACTGGGGGAGAGGATAGCCCTTGACAAGAACCTGTTAATCATACCAAGCATTCAGGCTATTCCAGGCCCGTTAATCAAACCCAGAGCTCAGACTTGTTAACCACAGCTCTAGCTCCGGTCATTCTGGGGCTGTTTATCAAACCTATAGCTCTGGCCAGTACAAGTCTGATTATCAAACCCTGATATCAAGGCACTACAGAACAGTTAATCATCCTCAAAGTGTTGGCTGTTTCAGATGTGCAGTGCATGCTCCTGCTTCTCTCTGTGGAAAACTGTCCAAGCCAACAGCTCTTTATGATAACCATTATAGCCATATTAGCTTAATAAGGATAGATGGGATTCGGGAAATTACAGAATGGAATTACCAATGTGTATTCGGAATCAGTGTTCAGTAATGGGAGACAGCCAATTAAAACCACTTGATGATGGAGTAATATTCAGCTGTTTAAGGAAGAACAAAATAGCCTTTAAGGGATTATCCCCCCTTTTAACCTGATCTCATTCTCTTAGACACAGATCACAACCTCTGACTGCACATTGTCCCAGTGGCTTATTGTATTCTTCTGATGGACGTATGAGCAAAGGCAGCAAACGAGTCCAGACCCACACTTCAAATAACAAAATGTATTATAAAGTAGCAGCAACTGCAGTTTTGTCATGTCGAAGATCCTATAAGGACTTATAAGCTGCCCATCTCTTTGTGTTAAGACTGCACATTTGTCTTTCTGTCACTCTGTTTAAGGCGTACATACAAAGACTTGTGTACTTGTAGAATAGGATAGCTGAAGTCCATTGCAGGAACCACAAGTGGCTATATAGCTTTCATGACTTGAGGACAAGAATTAATGGAAATGCTGTATACAAACAGAGCCACACAAAAAAAGCCGTCACAACCCAGTGCCCATGCAATGGGAAACAGAGCACCACAAGCAAACCACAAAATCGGAAGTCTAAAATTAGATATTGAGAATGTTTATAAAAAGAAGTCATAATAGACCTAATTATCTTTTATACAGTCATATGGTACGCTGTATATTGAAAAATCTTTGTTTTCAAATTATTGATACTTAAAAAGCTAAATTAAGTCCTTCGTTTAACTTATTTAATTTACTTTACAGGAAATGTAATATTGTCTTATAACTGATGGATAATTATCTGATGTAGAGAGAATCATGTTATTTGATTTGAAATTTAAGTAAAGAAAATACACAAAACAGGATGAATATTGCATGAACGCAGTACTAATCCATCTCTACATAAACATGACATTAATTCATTGCCTGAAAACAAATGGAAATAATTCAATGCCTCACTAAACAAGGAGCTGCATCAAATGAATTATTAAATAATGATTACAATGATAACTGTGCTGTCTGCCACACAACACTTTGCCCAAAATAAATTTGGCAATCAGACTCATTAACGTCCATTTGTACTCATTATCAAACCCAATACAGTGTTTGGGAAATTATTCCACAGACAGCCCTTCTTCAAAGTCATGTTCCAGTAGGAAAATTAAACCATAAATGAAACCATAACTCACTTAGTTAGTTAGTCAAGTAGATATTTTGCCTAAATTTGGCTGCTCAACAACCTCCTTCTAGTCCTTGTGTGGCAGAAATGTATATGTGTAAAAATGTTTCTTGTTTTTTCCAGTTATTTTAAGCAGTTTTATAAAATCACCCTTCCTTTCTTTTTTTCCTCCTGCCCTCCATCCATCCCTATCTCCCTCACTCCTGCCCTCCGCCCATCCATCCCTAACTCCCTCACTCCTGCCCTCCGTCCCTAACTTCCTCACTCCTGCTCTCCATCCATCCATCCCTAACTCCCTCACTCCCGCCCTCCATCCATCCATCCCTAACTCCCTCACTCTTGCTCTCTGTCCATCCGTCCCTAACTCCCTCACTCTCGCTCTCCGCCCATTCGTCCCTAACTCCCTCACTCCCTCCCTCCCTCCATCCATCCCTCTCTCCTTCCCTCTGTCTCTGTCTATTCCACTGTTACTACTCAGAAATAATATTAGACCTTATCAAACTGAAATTTCATTTATTTTCCTGAGTTCAGCCAGGTCAAATTTAAAAAGTCGAACTGGCTGTTTATCTTAAAATTCTGCAAAAAAAAAAAAAAACTATAAATAATAATACAGTGAAATGAAATGCATTAAAAGAAGCAGTATTTTATTTGAGAGAAAATGAAGCCATGTTTCCACTGAAGTTTACAAAGTAGAATGAGCATCACTGTTCTCTTTTCCCATCCTAAGAGGGTATCCATCCCACCGTGCGGCCCTGTCACTGCTCTGACCCGGCCTGGCCTGGCCTGCAGCCTGCCAAGCAGAGACACGCTCTCAGCTGGAACACGGTTCCTTGGAAGCAGCTCCTGCCTTTGACCCACTTGTGGCACTGTGGCCCTAGCAGAACTAGCGATGTACTTGGGTGTATTTTCACTTATTTATTTGGTCTAAAACAGTTTTCTTCACAGTAAGTTAGTGAAAACCAAGCCAGAAACCACAAACTGACACATCTGTCTTTGTTTTCTTGAACTGAAGCTGTGGGGTGGTTTTGGCGCGTTTCTTGTCACTTGAAGCCCTTTCAGGGCATAAACATAAAAAATGGTAATATTTAATATTGTGTTTTCATGCACCTCAGTGCTTTTCTCAAGTAACGTGTGAGAAACATCGTCAGGTTGTACAGGCAGCCAACGAGGCAAGGGGGAACTAGGAGTATTTTGTGAAAATCAAACTGATAACATTTTTATAAACATAAAAATACACTGTAACATTGCAATATTCTGTGTCTTTTGACTCAGGTTTATTATGAAATTATGACAATAAAAATACAGCTCTTTTACATTTTATTTTATATCAGGTTAATTAATTCCACTTCAGCCTAAATTTAAAAACAGCTCAGACTGCAATGTCACTAACACTATTCAACGGTTCATAAAAATGGTGGCCCTTTTGGTGGAGTCCAAATAAATCCAGTACTCTGATCCAGACATCCTGCTGTGCATTCCACCTATGT
>JABJVR010000007.1:4228276-4239441 GCA_025773905.1 Chitala chitala | reverse complement strand
TCTGCTTTTAAGATGGCCACAGTAAACACCCAGTGAGTGAGCAGTTAAAGTGCAAACTACAAGACATGTAGGTTGCTCAGACTGTAACGTCACTAACACTATTCAACGGTTCATAAAAATGGTGGCCCTTTTGGTGGAGTCCAAATAAATCCAGTACTCTGATCTGGACATCCTGCTGTGCATTCCACCTATGTTCTGCTTTTAAGATGGCCACAGTAAACACCCAGTGAGTGAGCAGTTAAAGTGCAAACTACAAGACATGTAGGTTGCTTTGGACAGAGCTATGTATGTGTCTGTTAGCCAACCAGGACACTCTCACCAGCTCAGGGGGGGAGGAAGGTAATGGTGGGACACCCAGCGAATGGGGGCTGTCAGCTTCTCATCTGGAGGCCGAAGTAAATAAAGTCCAGATCTGTGCTCCTTTAGCTGGGGCTACACCCAAACCAATCAACCAATTGCTACAAAGAACGTGAGCGAATGAGAGCAGCCTAAGACATGATCCCTGCCCCACTTCAGACCCTACACACCTCCCCTCCTCCCCCCGAGCCCCCTGCCGTACCCATCAAACCTAAAAGCAGCTTGGTTTGGGGAGCAGCCCAGCACCAGTTCAGCCCTGGCAGAGAAGGCTGCCTAATTTCAGTGCCCACTCAGAGGGGTCGGCCTGGCGCACGTCCACCTGGATCAGGCAAACGTCTGGTTTGCCGCTGCTGAAGGCGCGCCGGTAATTATCCCAGTAGATGCTGCATCAGTGGCCACGGCTGTGCGGTTATAAATACATGCTAGCTATGCCCACCCCCCGCCTTGGCTCCCTTATTCAGGAACAGGGATTTGGAAACACTGTGGAAACCACACACGCAGGCAGTCCAGCTCAGCGCTGTCGTTTGTCTGAGTGAAGACACCGCCCCCAGGATCACAGCCGAAATGAGGGCCCCGTTCACGCTGACCTTCGGAGGGCAGTCTGCTATGTACAGCCTGCTCCCTTTCAGCTGGTCTCCAGCTAATGATCTCTGCAGGTCCAAGGTGACAGACGTGATACTGGAACCTCTAATTTGCCAGATGATACAGACCAAAAGCAATACAACCGCTCTTCGTTTATAAGCCTAGCTCCATTCCAACGACCAGGTCGTTAAGCAAAGTGGTTGCTAAGTGAAAATCATGGTAGCCTAGGTGTGACCATGACTGCGCTTGTGACATGCCTTCAGAAAACATTTATCACCGTTATATTTGTGAATGGCTACTAAGCAATGTAGTAACTAAATAAGCAGTGGTTGTAATTTTGTGGATACCATGCTCCGGTTATTAGGTTTCTGCGCCTAGCTGGTTTGGGCAAATGTAAAACTCAAAAACATGTACAGCACATAGTCATCCAATACTATACCAACAGAAATTATATTCCAATCAAGGTTTTCTGCAGAGTGAATATATATATATGTGTTTATACTAGGAAATTTTAAAAGTTAAAGATTTGAAGTGGTAAGATAAACAATCGAATTGGTTACATGACAAAGAGTCACAGTTCTTTAAAATATTATGTAGGAGAACACTATTACAGCTTCAGACCTGGACTTAGAGATGATGACGGTCAACTCTGTGTGAACACTCACAAAGTATCTGGACTGCTGCAGTCTGTTAACCACCAGCAGGGGGCAGATTGGATGAAGGTGCTTGTAGGCTTACAACAAGGATGGGGAGCTCTGAGTCAGAGCAATCCACAGGGTCTGACCTGAGGGGAAAGGGGGGGGTGGTGGTCAACCTGCCTGCAGGGCCCTGTGTTGTTCACCGACAGGAGATCAAGCACAACCCGACACCACCCCAAGAGGGCAGGCCAGATGAAACAGCCCTATTCCATAAACAGATAATTGGCCTCATTGATGTATAAAAGATATCCCACTGAGTGAAACCCAAACGTCGTTAGGAGGAAAGACAGGATTGTTCATGAGCTCCCTATGAATAAGTAAGACCAGTAAGATATCTTCTAGTGTCTGGTAATAAGGCTCCACTTTTTCAGCTGTGCACATCAGTTTCACAGCCATTTCTTTGCTCGTGAAAATAACCCATGACATTGCTTACTACCCTGGATTTTTTTTTTAAGAGAGGGCTCTGAAAAGACCACATGTGGAGCACCAATTTAGCATCCAGGGCTAATTGCTTTCACTTGATGTAAAATCATTTTCTGGCCCAGCAAGAATGTTAAGAGAAATCATAGTACAAGTGAGGTGTCTGTTGTTGTCGTCAACAATATATTGAAACAAAAGTATGATGAATGTTGCATTCTATGACAGTTTTTTTTAAGTATTCGCTTGAATCCTGAGTATCCATTGTAGCAACTCAGCAGTTGTAGCTAGACAACAAGTGGCAGTGGTCCCAGAGCATTGTGGGTACATTGTAAACCTGCTCGCTGCATGGATGTGTGCCTCACGGTTAACTCCCTGGATCCAGGTGACATTCAGCATGGTTGCCATCAGAAGCTACAATGGGGAAAGTTATCACCTCACTGACATAAATAGGTAACAGCAGATATGTGTGGAGAACAAAAGGATTATTAAACATGTCCTGGAAGTTTGCAAAACCTTAAAATGAAAAGCTTTGGTTCACATCTGAAAGGTGGTTTCATTAGGCATTTAACACTAAGGGCAGGTACCAAAGTGAATGGTGCTTCTTCTGTTCATTGACCACTGGCGTGAAAAACTGGTACTGGAGCAGAATGATGTCAACTGAGCCTGCCCCAGAATGACACTTAAAATAAGAGTATAGCCTGTGTTCTGCTCTTTATGATTAAACCTTTTAATTTGGCAGACAGAGCAAATTAACATAATCCAAAAAGTGCAAAGACAAAATGCAGTGTCTCACTGACTTTGATGGAAGTAATTTTTTTAAACTGCAGCAAAAAAATTAATTTAAATAATAGGAAAAAGGTTTGTTATTCCCACTTTAAACACATTGAACAAAATATACATTATTAGTATTTGCTTTAATTCACTCTTTTTTAACTGAATACAATCAGAAACTTGTGCTTTTAAATAAATTATTCACAAATAACTAATTTAAAATGTTACACCTCTACTTAGAAACCTTACTTAAGATGTGTATGATGTAAGTACTGATATTTTAGTACCAAAAGTTTGGTACCTTGTGCAGTGTTTGATGGTAGCATGGATCCTTACAGGTCTTCACTTTCTCTGCTTTTTCACCGTCCACCTCATCTGCAACACATCAGCTGCAAACTGCACCTGTGGCTCCACGGAGACCGAGATGCTCCCAACACGTGCCGCAGTGAGACAAACTCAGGGCACAGCAGCCCCACGGTCACAACGTTGTTCTGTCATGCTTTTGCCGCCTGCTTTTGATAATTCAAACAGACCGGGTGAGACCGTAATGCCGTAACGTTTCTCTGAACTACCTATATTTACCGCTGAAAGTGAATTCTTTATGAGATCACGGATATCAAAGAAGCGGGGATCAAAGTGGTTTTAATAAGCTACCCGTGGTTCTGGGAACCTGAACTTTCATGTACTGCATTCCACTCAGCTTCTTAATTTGGGGATTGTGCCAGAGAGGTACTAAAAGACAAACATGTGCAGTCACATTGTCCTCCTCTGTTCTCCAATTTGTTAGTATGTACACCTTTGTAGTGCATAAATGCCCCAGCACTGCTGCTGTTTCTCACTTTGTCACTGTAGCTTGTCGTTTAACACCACCATTCTGCGGTGTCTCTTCGGATCACTCTTTTTGACTTTTTGTTTTCTGAGCTCCACATAGTGCTAACATTTTCTGTTCTTCACCTGTGATCTTCTCCGGATGAGCTTCGAAACAAGACATCCACAAATTCACCAACTGTCCCTCATGCCAAGGCTGTTCCTTTACAAGATGTACATTTGGTCTTATATCAGCAGAGACTACCCAGCAAAACTTTATTTATTTTTTTTACATTATAATAATAATCGGTTTTTGTAAGCATTGTGTACATATACGTTACACATACGTCACAACAAAATGTGTTCTCTGCATGTAACCCATCCTGCTGGGGGGGGCGGTGGATAGCCATACGTGGCACCTGGAGACGCCGAATGGCTTGCTCAAGGACACACCTGGCAGCTGGGCTAGGATTCAAACTGGGAGACTTCCACATCCCAGCCTGATACCAACCATTGAGCCAACACACCTTCATTGCTAAATAAAAATACATATTTTTAAATTCATTTATGATTTTATCTTAGATTATAATATTGAGACAAATTGCATACAAAACAATTTCTAAAAGGAAATAATCAGAAAAAAATCAGCAAGGCATTATTCTGTTATGAGCAAAAGATAATTGTTGAAAACAGTGTTTATGGTTAAAATTAAAGGAAGTTGGTTGGGTTCAGGAATTTTCCCACTTGAGATGTTTGCAGGTCCATAGAGAGACCATGTTTTCTACAGTTGTTTTGACACCTTTCTGTTCAAGGTCAACACTCAAAGTGCCAGTACAATCTGTTAATAATCTGACCCTTTCAAGTGATGATAAGAAAACCTCATTATACAATTACTTTTAAAATCACAGACTGATTTAATATGAAAACAATGCTGAAAGATTCATTCACCCTTACTTGGGGAAAAAAAACAGTAAAGTGGGATTTTTCTTTTTAAGTATTTTGTTTTTCTTTTTTGATAGAACCTTATAAATATTGCAATTAACAAATGTGTACAAAAAAGTGAAAAACTATAAATACAAGCTTCCATCCCTGGCACCAGTCATCCGGTTTTGGATGACTTACTGCCAGGATGGAAGTTTGTAGAGATTCTTACCTCAACAGCATCTGTTAATTGTAACTTACTAGGACAAGAAATGTACTAATTTCTGTTAAAAAAAAATTGAAATGAATCTCAAACTTAATTAATATCGTCCAATAAATACTAAGTGTAGTATTTTAATTAAGTGACTTTATATAAAGTAACAGGTATGTAATTAAGAGGACCAGTTAGAAACTGGCTTTGAACGATAAGATGTATACATAATAATGTGATGGAAGGATGAGGTGTTACTTGGGTGAAATGTGAACACACTGCTTTGGCAGCTGTGTTAGGCACCAGATGATGGCCTAGCCAATGGGTCATCAGCAATCTTGCCACACCCCTCCTAATGTTTCTTCATACAACCATTATGCACTTATTTTTGAAATACTGTATTAGGATACCGAATAGATCGGTTACCTTAACATCTTGAGTTTCCTCTTCAGTGTAGTCACTGTTATTTTTTTTTTATTGTATGCCATGAATTGCTTTTTCAATTGTTATTTTTGTAAAATGCTTTAAATGTACCTGTACTGTTGCTGTCATGGGGGGGGGGGGGGCACAGTTAGAAGTAGTTTCCTCTGGTTATCTTGTTAGAGGCTCAGCTAATAATTGCACCCTAATTGTTTGCACAGTTGGTTTAGTGTTTGGGTAAAATTATTAGTTGTCTGGTGATTAAACTGAGTTTGTTGTGTTTTGTTTAGTTTTGCTTACTTTGTGTTTTGCTGTGCTCACGTTCCAGGATACCTTTGGGACATTTCTGTTTTTGTTCTAGGCTTCTTGCTTTTTGCCATGAAACTGACTGTTATTGGTTACCTGTGCTTGGGAGAGACTCTTGGGTCACTTTGCTCGTATCATTAAACATTTTGGGGAAGTCACAACAGAACATATTATATTAACAAATAATGTCAGGCAACACAAAGGAACTTACAAGTAGAAGAGAAAGTCTGTTCAGCATGAGTCATAGGGCTGGGAGATGGAGCCAACAACCATTACTACAAGGTGGCTCCTCTGTGGGGGTCATGTGCCAAGTCCGGCCTGGGAGCAGAATACAGCAAAGCAATTCAGCTTAAAAAGGTGTAAAGGCACCTTTTAACATTACAAGTGACCCTGTTAAATCTAATTCAACGTACAGGCGTAGCGTGAGAACATTTTCACTACTAATTCCTCACACTCTGTTGTGTTAAGACTTGTGTACATATTCTGCTATTTAACAGTTCTTAATTCATTTCATTGGGTTACTAAAAAGTATATACTGCAAACAAAAAATGAAAAGTTGTGCTAATACAGAAATCAACATTTTTTTTTTTTTTTTACAAAATGTCTGCTTAAGTAAGCATAAATTGTTATAATTAAACACTTGAATTATTACTTGGATAGATGTAAATAAGTAACAAAATAGATTAAATGTTTAATACAAATATCATTAAATAATCCCCTCCTCAAGCTGCCACCTTAAAGTGGTGGAGGGGTTTGAGTGCCCGAATGACCCTAGGAGCTATGTTGTCGGGGGCTAAATGCCCCTGGTAGGGTCACCCAAGGCAAACAGGTCCTAGGTGACGGGCCAGACCAAGAGCAGTTCATAAACCCCTTATGAATCACAAAAACTGAGGACCATTATGTCACCCGGAATGGCATTACTGGGGCCCCTCCCTGGAGTCAGGCCTGGGGATGGGGCACGCAGGCGAGCACCTGGTGGCTGGGCCCACGCTCACAGGACCTGGCCAGGCTCAGCCCGAAATAGCAACGTGGGCCCACCTTCCTGTAGTCCCACCCAAGCATGGTTGGCTTGTGGGACTCCTGAAGCAGCTAACGGATACCGGCAGGCTAAGCGGGCTGCAGCCCGGGTGGTAGTGGAGGCAAAACTCGGGTCTGGGAGGAGTTTGGTGAGGCCATGGAAGAGGACTTTCCGTAGGCCCCGAGAAAATTCTGGCAAACCGTCCGGCACCTCAGGAGGGAGAAACAGTGCTCAGCCAAAACTGTTTACAGTGGAGGTGGGGAGCTGTTGACCTCGACTGGGAATATTGTCGGGCGATGGAAGGAATATTTCAAAGGTCTCCTTAACCCCGCTGACATGCCTTCTGTAGAGAAGCAGAGGCTGAGAACTCGGAGAATGATTCGTCCATAACCCAGGCTGAAGTCACGGAGGTAGTCAGCAAGCTCATCAGTGGCAGGGCACCGGGGGTGGACAAAATTCACCCTCAGTACCTTAAGTCTCTGGATGTTGTTGGGCTGTCTTGGCTGACACACCTCTGCATCATAGCATGGCGGTTAGGGGCAGTACCTCTGGACTGGCAGGCCAGGGTGGTGGTACCTCTTTTTAAGAAGGGGGACCGGAGGGTGTGTTCCAACTATAGAAGGATCACACTCCTCGCCCTCCCCAGGAAAGTTTATGCCAGAGTGCTGGAGAGGAGAATCAGGCCGATAGTCGAACCTCGGATTCAGGAGGAGCAATGCGGTTTTTGTCCCGGTTGTGGAACACTGGACTAACTCTATACCCTTACTAGGGTGCTCGAAGGTTCATGGGAGTTTGCCCAACCAGTCCACATGTACTTTGTGGACTTGGAAAAGGCATTCGACCGTGTCCCCTGTGGCATCCTGTGAGGGGTACTCTGGGAATATGGAGTCAGGGGCTGTCTGTTAAGGGCTGTCTGATCTCAGCATGACCGGAGCAGGAGTTTGGTTCGCATTGCCGGCAGTAAGTCAGACCTGTTCCCGGTGCATGTTGGACTCCAGCAGGGCTGCCCTTTGTCACCAGTTCTGTTCGTCATCTTCATGGACAGAATTTCTAGGCGCAGCCAAGGGCCGGAGGGAGTCTGGTTTGGTGACCAAAGGATTTCATCTCTGCTTTTTGCGGATGATGTTGTCCTGGCTTCATCAGGCTAAGACCTTCAGCATGCACTGGAGCGGTTTGCAGTCAAGTGTGAAAGCAGCCTTGATGAGAATCAGCACCTCCAAGTCCGAGGTCATGGTTCTCAACCGGAAAAAGGTGGTTTGCCATCTGCAGATTGGAGGAGAGATACTGCCTCAAGTGGAGGAATTTAAGTATCTTGGGACCTTGTTCACGAATGAGGGAAGGAAGGAGCATGAGATTGACAGACGGATCGGTGCAGGGGCAGCAGCAATGCGGTCGATGTACAGGTCTGTTGTGGTGAAGAAGGAGCTGAGCGTAAAGGCAAAGCTCTCGATTTACCGGTCAATCTACGTTCCTACTCTCACCTATGGTCACGAGCTTTGGGTCATGACCGAAAGAATGAGGTCTCGGATACAAGAGGCTGAAATGAGTTTCCTTCGCAGGGTGGCTGGGCGCACCCTTAGAGATAGAGTGAGGAGCTCGGTCTCCAGGGACGAGTTCGGAGTAGAGCCGCTACTCCTCCACATTGAAAGGAACCAGTTGAGGTGGCTTGGGCATCTGTTTCGGATGCCTCCGAGACGCCTCCCTGGGGAGGTGTTCCGGACATGTCCCACTGGGAAGAGACCCTGAGGAAGACCCAGAACACGTTGGAGGGACTACGTCTCCTGACTGTCCTGGGAACGCCTCGGAGTCCCTCCAGAAATGCTGGAGGACGTGTCTGGGGAGAGGGAAGTCTGGAGGTCACTTCTTAGACTGCTGCCCCTGTGACCCGGCCCCAGATAAGCGGCAGAAAATGGATGGATGGATGCATCATTAAATAATGTAAAGAAACATAAAAAGACCTCCATCTATCTTTTCTGCATCATAAAACTTTTTTAAATAAAACACAAAAATTTTAACCCCATGGGTCAGTTAGAGCATACAGACTCAACTAATTACACTGGACAACAATTAAAAAAGATGCTAATTATGCATTTTGATGTGACAAATTTAAAAATGACAATTAAAACTTAATTGGTGACTAATTAAGATATTTTTAGGAGGCACGATTGAGACAGGGTCGTTGAGGCACAAGAAGTCAGCGTGCAGTCTTGATTAGACAAACCACAACAAAAGTTAAACAATAAAACAAAACCAAGGCGAAACACAGGTTTACACAAGTGAAAACACTACACCATGACAAACAAGGAAACAAGGGAGCTAGGCCAGACAATATGGAAATCCAGACAAAGCATGAAATTTGGCCAATATATACTGTACATATCATAGACTATTAATTAGAAATTGTAAATGTTGGTCTTTGATGTATTTGTTCTTGCTTCAACTTCACCATATTTGTTTATATACTTATGTACAAATCAGCTACATTTAATGTAAATTCTAAAACAAAATGGAGCAGACTTATGACATAGAGGTGAAGAGCTTGGTTCTTTGTCAGCATCTACTGTGTGGCTCTTGGCTTATCTCTTATATTCCTTGAATGGAGTATCTCCATTTGTCTGGATACCATTTTCAGTTATACCAATATCCTGATAAAATCACTTCCATGTTCATAATATCTTGAAAACTAGAGCCAACTGACAATCTTAAATGTAATTTTCATTGTCATCCCAAAAATTGTTTTGGAAGCATTTTAGTTGTAGACCAGGGTTATGAATGTATTTACATCGAAAAACATCAGAATTAATGATGGGCTGTAGCTGCAAAGCAGCTGCTTAATGATAACATTCCTTTTAAGTAACTTTCAGTGGACGGTACCATCAGCATCAGTCCTGTTTTGCTCTACAGAGACAGACAAGCCTTCATCACTCCACTGTATATAACCGACCTGCAGCTAATTTTCCTTAATACTCCAGAGGAGCATCTTCCTGGCAGCAGAAGACACTGTAGTGTGAAGTTTCCTCATGACTGATGCCTTGTACCAAGCACTTGTTGAAGACTGTCAGCCTGAGATTGCACTGGCGTCGGATTGTTTACGTTTGACCAAAGGCTACAGAAATCAGATGGACTCAGCTGAGGAGGTGATTTTAATTGACTGAATCACAGACTTTTTAAACATTGTGTCTTCAAACATTACAGTAATTGAAATGGCTAGCAATTAAAGGGCACACGAGCGAGCTTGTAAAAACACCATGACTTTTAGGCCCCCCAGTGGTTGCATGGATGATTAAAGTTTAATGCTAATGATAGGTTTATGTATGGGGTAATAGACTAGGGTTAAGTGATAATAATAATAGGTTTCCCCATCAGCAGCTGTAATAACACTGTGTGCAGCAGCTGTGCATAATAGCAGCACAGCACGCTTTTGGCCAATTTTACTATACAGACAAGGGGACGTACAGACTTGCCCTTTTGTCTCTATATTTCATAAACACTTATGGGAAGGGTTTCCTCATATTAGTATGCATTCCAGACAAACATAGTTACAAACCAGGGTGAAAAATGTGCCTTGAGACATAAGCGTCATAGCTGAAGAGACAGCCATTGGTAAACTGCGTGGGTATGAGCTGCGGCCTGATCTCCGGCTAGTCCCCGTATCTCACGCAGACGTCTCAGTCTGGCTACAAAGCTCACTTCACAGAGGGCCATGGCACCAAGTTCCCCATAAAAACTCAGCAGACAGGTCATTATTTTATATGGTCTGTTTTCATTGAATGACAAGGGATATTAGATCCATGCCTTATAAATATGCCCACTTTTACTTGATTTAGTTTTGAGAAGTTAGACATACAAATTATACATATATAATTAATTACTAATATTAATTAAACCCTGGTAATCAAAAGTTTGGGAGGAAAATGCGCTAGAGGACTGACCCCCCCCCCCCCCCCCGCAGATTAACTTGCTGCTGCTGAAACTTTTGAAGTAATTTGGTTTCATCTTCTTCACACAGGCAACCGTCACCAGAACCTGGAGCACAAGACACCCAATGCCGTGATGGTCAAAAATGCAAAAGGGCACAATGCAAAGATGCACTGTGCCTTAACCCCAACTACAATGGCCCTGTACTTATCCAGATGCCTAAAAAAATGAATTTTATTTAAGTCATCTCTCCTTAATAAAACCTGATAAACACCTACTATAAATACAAGAATCATAAAATAATCAAGTGGTAGAAAGAGAAATGCAAAGACGAACTGACACCCGCTGCCATATTACATGACTTGGGTAAGAAGAAAAATCAGTCAGCCTTGTCAAGTAAGCCCACCTGCGATCAGCTTGAGGTTATCCTACACCAGTACATGCTAGCAGCTCAGGGGACACTCTCCTCCAAAGTTACCTCCATATCTTACAGCTCCTTAGTTGCTGCTCTTGTGGTGGTGGAGTGAGGTGATGCAATCTGGGCTCAGTACCGCGCTCCTAGTTACCCCATGACAGCTGCATACTGGCAAAACATTCATTTTATTTACCACTGAGCTGTAAGCTTTTCTCCACACCACACAGGGAAAAGAAGATGTTATTCTGTATATATATATATATATATATATATATATATATATATATACACACACACACACACACACACACACAAATATGT
>JABJVR010000007.1:4192534-4204224 GCA_025773905.1 Chitala chitala | reverse complement strand
AAGATCCCACAATACTGTGAGTAGGAGAAACATACAACCAGCTGGGAAAGATCCCATAATACTGTGAGTAGGAGAAATGTACAGTCAGATGTGACAAAGCATATAATACTGTGGGTAGGAGAGACGTATGGCCAGCTGTGACAAAGCAGATCATACTGTGGATAGAAGACCAGCTGGGAAAGATCCCATGATAGCGTGGATAGGAGAGACGTACAGTCAGCTGTGACAAAACACATAATGTTATGGACTGGAGAGATGTATGAGTATGGTCAGCTGTGAAAGACCCCATTATATTATGGATTGGAGAGACGTATGGCTAGCTGTGACAAAACACACAATACTGTAGGTAGGAGAGACATATGGCCAGCTGTGACAAAACACACAATACTGTAGGTAGGAGAGACATATGGCCAGCTGTGAAAGACCCCATTATATTGTTAATTGAAGAGACGTATGACCAGCTGTGAAAGACCCCATAATACTGTGGATTGGAGACACATATGACCAGCTGTGACAAAGCGCATAATACTGTGGGTAGGAGAGACAAATGGCCAGCTATGAAAGAGCTGTATAACATAAAATCTTTCATGGCAGTGCGGGCTGAGGCTGCTAGTTGTATTTCTTGTTCTGTCAGCACTTCTCTTCGCTGCACCTTGCAGTTTGGGCATCAAGACCCCCCTGGGCTCAAACCCTGAAGCAAAATGGAGGGTGACATTTAAACTGATCATCACCCACAGCCTCAAACACATGACCAGCACCTACCCCAGCCCAAATCCACCCCACTATCCTCACACAAGGCCAGTGAAGAGTCAGAAGATACAGTGTGCACCACAAGAACCAGAACTGGACTGGCCATAAGCAGCAAGTACTGAGAGAGCCCAGCTGGCACAAAACAAGGTGGCCCATTTTTATTAGTTTCTGCCCTCGACAGCAGCTTGTTCGGTCTGTAAAAGTAAACATGCATATAATCTATATATATAGTGTGAATAATGAATAGAGCCATTATCTAGGAAGGCCTTGCACCAGTGCAGTAATGATATTACCCACCAGCTACAATAAAACTGTGTGGCAGCCGTGCCCAGAACACTGAACTGCAATCAATCTTGCTGGGGCTTGGACAAAAATGAATGCTTTCCAGGAAGCAGAGTTTAAAGCCTTAACACAAATCAAAACAAGTGCTGTGCAGGACGATAAAATAGTTGTAATGGTGTAACCTGGGGGCCTGAAGAGACCCAGTAGAGTAATCGTGTGCCCCCTGTTGACAGCAGTCCAGCAGTGCAGGGGTAACAGAACAACCTACTGGCTGCCTGGACTGGAAGAGTGTATGACTTGGAATTACAATTTATGACCTCATTTTATGAAAACTGTCTTAAGTTGTTATGACCAACATCTAACAGTAAACACTGTCCAATACTGAAAGTTTCCATTAACTACATAGAGCTAGCTAATACATGAACAACCTTCACCAGTATGAGAACATGCATTAACTATAGCTACCACAAGGGGGCATCATTTTGACTATCCCACGGGCTCCCTGCACTACCTCTCCTCCTGAGCAGTATGCACTTATCAAAACATCCTATAACGTCAACTCTTGACGCGAAACGCGCCAACGACTTCCCAGCATGCACGGCAAGAAGAGAGATGCGCGTCTGCATAAGGGCCTTTTGTGCTTTTAGCAGAACTGAGTTCACACGTATAAACTTCTCATCATAAACGTTACCCCCCTTCTAATATTTCAAAGTGGAAAGGAGTGTTAAAGGTTGAACCTGTGGGGATACTTCCAGAAGCGTCTGCTTTGTGTGTTTAAAAGTATATATGTACTCAAGGGAGTGTTATGCCAGAACTCATAACTTGCCTGGAATACGAGGGCTCAACAATCAGAGACAGCGCATACTTCTGTGGGGGGAGTTATATATAGGCCAAAACTATTTTGATCGTTCAAATACGATTTCCGTGGTGAAACTGGGGGAAGCCTCAACAAATACAGGCTTGATAAAATCTGGAGCGACGTGATAAAAATTTATGAGCGTGTACATATATATTTTTTTTTGCCACTTTCGAATATATTGAGATCATGAGTTTCATGTTGCTGCATGATCTGTCACAAAGCAGACGTTGCAAAATCGACATTTAAAAGCAAACTGCTGCAATTATGTATATCTATTTGTTTTCTTGCATGTCTGCTATTGCTTTGTAATCTCAATAACACGTATATCATTCTTTCAAGCCTGCCAGACACTTCGTAAGCAATGGATGTGAGCATAAATTGGCCGATTCAATAATTCATAGTCGTTCTATCCATGGTTTTCTGCTGTTTTAGTTGGTTTCCTTTTTATTATTTATATTATCATATAATCTGGTGTCTAGATGTTTTCATTGGATAGAAACGAGTACCTCTGAGGCACAAGCTAGGTTCTGTAATTCAGTTGACCGTAGCAGGTTTTAAATTACACATTTAGTAGTTTCTCTTTGCACTTCCATGTTGGAAAAAAAAGACATAAACAAATGTTGTTGCAGTAGAGTGAAATGCCAGGCAAGTGAGACTCTTAGTACAGGTGCAGTACAACAAATCCTGCATGTCAGAGGCCACAGTAATCTGGACCGGTTTCCAACAGGCCTCAGCCAGTTTGCTCCCAATTCCTAACTTCTCTAGCAGACTACAACAACTGAGACGATGGGGAGGTGCTGTCTGAAATAAAAATCAATTCAGTCTTACACTCAGTAATTGTGAAGATTGGGCTATGAAAACTCCTGATCACATGTGATGGGTGGGTGAAGAGCTAAGCAAACACAGTGGGGGTCAATGCATATGTTTGTGACATCCAGGCCAGGGTGGTGACTCGTCACCGTGGAAGAGTGAGGGAGAGTTTATCTTCCCACGAAGAGACTTCCAAAGAACATTGCAAGACAGCAAAATGAACAAACGATTGACCTGAAAAAGAAACATCCTCTACTTTCCTGTCACTCATGGTGAAAGAATAGAACTGCAGGAATAACCAGTGAAGGAACAGCTGACTTACGCGATTCCACAGTGTTTAAAAATGAGCACTTTTGTCCAGTTTCCCTTCACAACCATTTATCATATATCGTTGAATGTCACACTGTAATCCGCTGAGATGTTTCTTCCAGGAAGAGTTGACCTAACAATAAAATACTGGAGCAGAACAGAAAAACCAGTCACAAAACTGTATAATTTGCAGCAAAAGAAAATATTAAGACACTTCTTCTAAGTTAGAATACATTTTAAGGTCAAGGTCACTTTCAACACTTTTATAGAAGTTCAAAAAAATCGCAGCCAATATATATTCATTTAGCAGACACTGTTATCCAAAGCAACTTGCAACATTTCACATGTATGTTACAGTGGTTCTCTACCTTTAATTCATTCCCCTTGGGGAGCAGTGGGAGTTTGAGTTTCTTGGTCAACGACGCACCTGGAGGCTGGGCTAGGAACCAGGGGATTCCACATCCCAGTGTCATGTTCTACTCATTGAGCCACCAGGCCTGCTTATAAGTGACAATTAAAGTCTTTTAGCTTTAAAAGTCACACCAATCTGACTAAGTGTACATGTACAACTCTGTGAAAGTATGCTTTTTTTAACATGTTGGTATTTGGATCCAGGAAAACTGAACCTGTTCACTGTTAAAATTTTGATTGTTGGTTTCATTCGCTGTCCTGGAAGGGTTTTGGTAACTCAGTTGGCTCTGACTGCTTCCAAACAAAACAAAACAACATTACTTACAAAACAACATTACAAAACAACAGTGATGACACTGCATTCAAAACTGTGAAAAAACATACAAGCTGTAGGAAAGGTTGGTGTTGTGCATTCCGAGCCTGCTTGGTTCCTAGATCACTCTCTAAGCTGGAGGAGGTCTACGCAGGTGTAGCAGCATGTAGTCGAATATCAAACTGTCAACTTCACCCTCCCCCTACTGCACTACACTTCATTTACCCAAATAAGCTCTATTAATGCTCTTGGCCCTGGTGAGCTGAGCTGAAAATGGAGCACCTTAGAATTACATGCAGTGTAATTACATCTTACCTACCAGTGGGTTTGTGGAAGTAAGAAAACAACATAACAACATGTTGATTCATTATGACTGTAAGTCAGTACCCTAACCATCCAAAGAGGCCTACATGAATGTGAAAAGGCCATGCAAGGTGGGGGTTAGTCACTGTGATATATTAACAATGAACAATACAACAGTCAACCAGCCACATTACAGTGACAAACACTGAAAAGGACAATAGAAAATGACAATAAACCATACGAGTCAACCAGCTACCAGATACGAAACTAATAGTCGAGGTGTTCTTTAACATTAAACAACAAAACAGTCAACCAGGAATTGCAAAATAATTCTGCTGGGGAGGGTTTACAATGAACAGCGTAACTGTCCCCATCATATTGTTTACACAGCTTAAATAATTTACCTTCCTTAATTGAATATATGCTACACCAAGCAGTAAACATAGTCGTTTAGATGCTCTGGTAAAATTTTTATGCTTGTCATAACGAATTTAAATTGCATGTTAGCGGACTGGACAAAACATCTGAAAATACTTTCATCCTACCATGAACCAAATGATCTATATTTCTCTTCTGTATAATGTTGTTCCACATGCTATGCATGCTATTTTTTACGTTAAGATAACAGTGTATTTTCTAGTTAATACTGTGTGTGTTTAGTTTGCTTGCAGGGAGCTACAAACAATATAACATTTAAGTAGCCACTAAACAATAAGACTAATAAGGAAGTAAGATATTTAAAACGTACACTACAACATTACAGCAGTTTCCAGTATGTACAAAACTGAGCTATCGTGGCTGGTGGTCCCATCAATGTATATGATTTGTGGATTTGTTAGGCAATTGCCTGTGTCACAACAGCCCCTGGCAAATACAAAGCAGTTTTCATCATAAGGTGCATGTTACCTGCCAATAAACTCAACCAGCCAACCCTGAACCATGCACCCCCCCACCCCCCCACACACTGTATAATCTGTCATACAGGCTCTTGGAGGGCAGTTCTTATTGATCTGCTCTTATGAGCTAACTCTGTGCTGGAATCTCTTGGCCATAGAATTTTAAATGAAATGTTTTATTGTGTTACACCACCAAAGACCTGCCAAGTGTAGCCCTCTTTTCTGGGAAGACCTGAGCTGGTTCAGCCATTGATTTTCAAGGTATTGTGAAACAAACCCACGGCAATGGAGAACACTCCTCTCTGCTCCTGGGAATGTTTATTCAACCTTTTTCACACCCGAATCAAAACAGAGATGCACAGAAACTGGCGCAAATAACAGGAAGAGCCTTGCTCCAGCTGCTGCTGGCCTCCTGTGATGATAAAATCATGTGCAACCAGCCACAATAACCCATGTAACCCATGATTGTAATAATTTCAAAGCTAAGCCAAGATGCACATAAGGACATGTTATAGAAATGCTGTTGCAACTGTTGATGTAGGATTTGGCAACTGATTCATAGCTTTAGTAAAATTCTCTAGCTTGATCAAGGCTTAAGATAACATTTTGTTGGCTGCTTAGGAACAATAAATAAATTTTGCATCAGCCTATTTGCCAGTACAGTAAACACCCAAACAGCTAAAATCAAAGATGTATATAGCAGTCTAAGAGCAAAGAAATTCAACTTTGGCACTGTGAATGTAAAGTAATCTCAACATCTGAATCATCTAACTTGAAATTCTTGGGTTTCTCGTGACGTTGATAGCTCTGGTTTACAACTGTTACAACTGCTCTGGTTTACAACTGTCTGCACCCGTTCATCAACACAACTCATGACCAAATCATTAGCCCAGTCCTGATGCATTACATTTAATCTGTTTAACTGAAAATGTCATAGCGGCACTATGACATGTTATGTAGCCTGTATGGCAAACAGTAACAGACATAACAGAACAGAACAGTGAATGGTTTGGTCAGGCGAGTTTCTGATGTAGCTGGTGTCACAGCCAAGGTGCAGGACCCTAACTCCCATGCAGCAGTCTACATCACATCGCCCCAGAATAGTGGCCCCTCCCCCACCATTCCCACCTCCCACAATAATGAAACCCTGCTTTCTTACACACACTTCGTGCTCCACTAAACAGTACATGGTGAGACACGTTCAAAGTGGCAGACAGGTCAGTGCTGTCACCTCTACGTCGGTTTCTGCAAAGGTGCCGCCCGGTCCCAGGCTTGTCGGGAGCAGAGGCAGAAAGCCAGGCTTACTACCTCCGCTTTTTACTGTCAAGTGACACCGCCAGCCAATCATTTTCTTCCCTCCTCCCTCCAGTCCCGCCCACCAAC
Organism: Chitala chitala; assembly: GCA_025773905.1. NCBI lineage: Eukaryota > Metazoa > Chordata > Actinopteri > Osteoglossiformes > Notopteridae > Chitala > Chitala chitala. The sequence continues at coordinate 4,197,908 of JABJVR010000007.1, read as the reverse complement.
TTCTCTAACTACCCTTACTGTCCCTACACAGGGGTATACAGCCAGCTCACTGGTAATCTTAGCAGACTCAACAAACCTTCTACACTCATAATCTGCATAATAAGTTAATTACCAGAGTATAAAACACTGGAACAAAAATAAATAATCCAAATAGTTCAAGAAAGCCCAGTAGTTTATTTGAAAGCATCCTATGTCAAAAACATACACCTCAGTCATTTACTCATTTACTTTAATGAAAGACTAAGTTAGACTCTAACAACACAAACTGGAAACAAGAACAACAAATAATGGTAGAAAAAGATGAGAAGATTGCACAGATCATCTCCTTTGTGACTTATTGCAGGTCGTCAGCAACGCTGAACAATCCCTTACAAAGTGAGACCGAGCGTGGGGGGAGATCAGACACAAACGTAAACAGACATGAAGCGCAACTTTGCATCTCAAAGACCACATGAGTCGGGTCAGTCAGACGGGCCGTGCTCTGCAGTAAGGCCCATGTTACCATGCATAAAGCCCATGTGGTCTCTTTGCGAAGACTCCTCAGCCATGTACCCCAGGCACGTTAGGTGGCCACCCCAGGGATCTGTTTATTTACTTCTGTGGACTCAGCGCTAAATTAGTGCTCTTCACTGAAAACGTAAGTTGTGTTTGTTCTTCCCAATCACATATCCCACATGCAGCGAGGAAATCCGTATACAGTAAACACAACAGTGGCTTTAAACCCAGTCTGTTCTGCCCTTTACCTCTTCACTGTTTAATGCCTATTATGTCCAGGGGTCTGCCTGACCCTGCACTAAATTGCAGGCTTTTCAACGAACAAAACCTCCTGTTTGAAACAGCTGTCATTATACCGCTTATGCTCCTCACAAAGCTGGGTAATTCCGAGCACAATGTAATCATTTGTGCAGTTTTATCTTCCCATTACAAGACTATTATTAGTTTGACTCATCTTGCGGAATAGGCATATGTTTTGTAACGACAAGAGAGGATTACTGCAAACTTTAAGACTGTATTGCAAAGAAGGATAATTCATCAGAAAGGCGCGGCGCTAAGGGCTTGTGTCTTTTTTGCTACGTTTCACTCTCGAACCTCTGAGTCATGTGAAAATCTGCGTGCATCTGCTCTTCCTTTTTTAAAAGAAGTTAAAAGGAGTCCTCCATGCTGAAACTTTAAAGGCAAGGAGTCATTTTCCCCCCCTTGGAGACCAGCTAACAGACTGACACTGACTCATGGTTGAGGGGAGCTGTGACTCGTATGAATGGTGTTTCAGAGAAACGTCAGGCTTGGCGTGTTGATCTGATGCAGTCCTGAATTTGTGTACATTATCAGGATTTCAAATAATGCGTTTCCTGCTCTGGTGTGTGTTGGGGGGGAGGGGTCACATACATGTATAAAACATAAGGGGTCAAATTTAATTGCAATCGGGAGAGGCGATGAGACAAGACTAATTATCTTTATGGCTTGACAGCAATATTTTATTTAACTTTAGCAGTGGGCAAAGCCAACTTTGCTAGCGGGCGTGAGCAAAAGAGATTTATTCCCATTGGAGACGCTTGAGTTCATATGGTATCTTTGATTTTGCCAATAGCTGAAATGACTGAGGTAATTCACCAGCATGATTTATTCATAGTGTTGTCATATTTCAAACACAAGGCACTCCTATTTTCTATGCCTTCGTCTAATATCGGTTACTTTGTTTTTCTTTGCCATTTTAAAGGGCTTTCGCTGTGACGGTGCTGGAGATCTGCCAGTAAAGCATGGAAGGAGGTGTTGAGGTGAAAGGAGAGGGGAAACCTGCTGTAAAATGAAAATAAAATCAGGTAAAAAACAAAAGAGGAGAGGGGGTGGACAACTGGGGAATAGAGGAAGGCCAGTGGGTAGTGCTATCGAGCGACTTGCCTAGCGCTCTCCATTTATCAAAGGAACACTTGAAAGGACTTCTGAGGCATTAAACAGGTAGGCAGAGAGCTGAGGCAGTGGGAAGAAAGAGGAGAAAGGGAGTGAGTAAGAGAAATAGAGAGGCGCTGTTCTCCACGCTCAGTGCAGACTCCCCTGCCCCTCCCTCCCAGCCCCCACCATCAGCCCCTGGAGTGATCCCTCAGGGCCCAAGCCCACTTCAAGGGCTAATGCTGGGGGGACGCCGAAGTGACTGCCATCACCAGCATCAGCTGAGTAAAACCCAACTGTTTTTAAGTGTACACCAAACGGCTTGAGCACACAGGCAAACTTGTAATGGTGGGGGCCAAATCACTCCATGTGGATGCTGTCCTGGTTGAGATAAATGTGCCATAAATAAGCCTGGGGGTGGGGGGGAGTTCAAAGCACTTTACCTGGACTGCAAAAATCCCTCCCTGAAACTAATATCACCGAACAATGGTTCAAAAGCCAGACAAAAAAAACTTACTGTTAGAGATAAAATTGCCTATTAATTAATTTATTAGTATTTAAATTAAGAAGTATACAAATCCTAAATATACCAGAAATGACATATCAATGTATGTAATTAACCATTGCCCATTAAAACATGATAGTTAAAAGTTCCCAAAGAAAATGTAACAATAACAAGTTAAAAGTGCTACAGAATGTGCTTTTGTTCTTTAATTCTATTGGCACTTGAACTCACTTCTTTGTCAATAAACCGCTCAACCACATCACCAGAGATTAAAGATCACTCACTTGAATTAGGACAGCAAAAATCTACTCCAAGTAAAAAACCTACCGGGTATTTGCAAAGTAGTTCAGACACTCAAGTAGCTAGCACGCTAATTTAGTGGTACAAAAACTCACCGAGGCAATGAGCTAAACTAATGTACACACTTGTCCTCTTGTGAGTTAAACATTTCTAGTGAGCTGCAGAGGAGGGGAAAAATAACTAACATAACATTGTGTGGGTTATGATACAAACTGAATGTATTTTAAGTCACCAAGGACTAGAATGTGTGCTTAGGAAGTAAATTATGTACAGCACCGTAAGTTAGAGGACTTTCATTCTGTTTAGCTCTAGTTTTCTCTTTGTGATGTGTTTGTACATAAACTATACATCAAGAAAATGTTTAGGTTTTTAAACTTGCTTTCCTCTGAACCATTTTCACTTCATTATTCAGATGCTTTCAAGGAGTTTCCTTTCGGAAAACTTCTTCAGTCTCGGCCGACAGAGGCGCGGCGCTCGCAAACTTTCTCCGCAGTTACGCAGTCGAGCGGGCGTGAAGGCAGCCCTCATCCCACATCCTCCAGGAAATTTTATGGATAAAATCTTGTTTCAGCTGTAAAAACTCTACTAGGCCTTTCATACTTCTTTTCTCTTCAAATAAGACATTGATTGTGGAATGGAATGACAGGCAGGCCGGCCTCCGTGCTCTGTAAAGGCAGCACGCAAAATTAAGTGCGGTGTTGGGGGTGTTCAGGCAAGCTAAATGAAAGGCTGCTGCTATTCTGGAACCACAAACCTGGCAGGAAGACCAGTGTTGTTTCAGTGCTGGTCTCATTGAACAAAAGCCTGGCATATAACATAAGCATTCGTCTCTCCATTATGTGGTGGCCCTACATCAGAGAGTATTAAAAAATAAAGACGTAAACACAGTCAACCTTCTAAGTGACACCTCCCGCCTTTGTAGGGACTTCCCCTTGCATCCTTCTGTTGCAACACAATCATTACAAATCGATTGCAAAATAGCTAACAATCATGATTAAATCATTAAACTCTTGTCTACGCTTCAAAGAATGGGGAGAAAATTAACTTCCCACCAACCTCATTTTTTCCTGAACATGAAATAATGATTTTCTGCCAGTCTAATTACAAAGCCAACATCTGATCAAGCCAGCATCCAGAGGGGATTATCACATGTGCGAGTATTAGACCTCATTACCAGCTTGAGTGCAAAATTATTACATCTTGTAATTGGATGGTGAGATTTATATACAGATCGGCCCGGTTTCTGTAAGATTGTAATTACAAGCTTCGTTGGTTAGCTACTTATCACTCAGCACAGGAGAGAAGGGTATAAGCAACTGAAAGAGCATTTCATTAACCTCTAGTCCTGTTGGGGGAAAAACCCCACTGTAACTTCCATGTCTGCATTAGGGAAAACTAGCTAAATTCACAGACGAAACAATTTATTACTCCTCAGTAAATAAGGCTTTATTTAGTTTAACCCCTAATGAACTATTTGGGCAAATTGTACAAATAAACCATTCATTTTATTGTCGACTACCTTCAATTTTCTAATTATCAGGAGTAAGTGCTGAGAATGAGCACTCATTTGCTTTGAGGCGTGTCACTCTACACAACACTGCGAAGTACAGCTTTGTATATCACGCTGCTTCGGGTTCTGCTGGTTCAGAAATAAAATATGATGTTTCCTTGACTGCTTCTTGGGAAAAAAAAACTACAGGCTGCCTGTACTCGTTTGCTGCAGATACCCCACCCCCCATACCTCTTAGATGGGCAACGTAGAAAAAACACAGCTAAAATTATGCTTTTAAAGCAGCCTTTAGCTCAATAAATTATTAACCGACTCTTTGGAATTAATTAACAGAAAGAACTTAAATGCCCTGATTCCATGACACAAACCTGCCAGTTCTGATTAGGGAGGCATGATGCCCTCCAACTCCAGTGCTTTGCTGTTCTGTACTGTTCTTTTACTCAGAGTCATTATTGGGGTTGTGCTTTCACTGTGAGTCACTGTTGGAGCTGTGCTTTGACTCTGAGTCATTGGTGGAGTTGTTCTCTGATTCACATTCACTGGTGCTGGCTTTGTGTTGTGACTTTCACTGGTTTCTGTATTATATATATATTTCTTATTTTGTGTGTGTGTGTGTGTGTGTGTGTGTGTGTCCGTGAGAGTATCATGAAAGTAATCTTTAAACAGAGTAAATAAAAAAGAACTAAATCAGTGTTCAGCACCTCCGGAAATGAGAGTGTTTGCTTTTAGACATCTTGTACATGGGGCCCATCACAGTTCATTTACTTTTTGAACAATTCAGCAAGAAGTCTCTCAGTTGAAACTGTTCATCATGAAAGACAACCCAGACTTAACAGCAGAACACCTCCTTTTCTGCTGAATATTACAAGCTGACAATCAATACACTCTTACGTGCTGAGACAAAGAGTTAACTTGTTCAATTATGCCACAGACAGCTCCATTCTTTTGTAACACGTAATCTGGGTACTGAAATCAATAGTGACAGGATAGCTGCATGCTGCCTAATTTTGTATTACATCCAGCCAATGGCAGGGTGTGCAGTAATAGCTCTGCAGCTACAGTTCATTATTACAGGGGTATTGGTGGGGGCGGGGTGGGGCGTGTGGAGGGTGGGTGTGAGTAGGTTTGCTCAGGAGCGCGAGGCCACGGTGTGGGGTGGGTTGGTGGGGGCG
>JABJVR010000007.1:4164141-4189818 GCA_025773905.1 Chitala chitala | reverse complement strand
GCCGCTGCATTCTGGATTCTCTGGAGAGGATACGTAGCAGAGGCTGGGAGACCGGCCAGGAGGGAGTTGCAGTAGTCTAATCTTGAAATGACCAGAGCTTGGACCAGAAGTTGGGTAGAGTGTTCTGTAAGGCATGGTCTGATCTTCCTGTTGTTGTAGAGGGAAAACCTGCATGCCCTGCAGACTGTGGCGATGTGGTCAGAACGGTACAAGCTCAATTAGGAGCAGCTGGAATGATCAGGATAATTACAGAGGGCAAGGAGCAAGTATCCGGAACCCTAGCACAGCAACCTGTACACAACAATCAAACATACCCTACAAAACCCAACTAGGAATGGAGTCAAATAGGGTGTCTAAAGTTTTAGGAACACTGGGCAGGATGCAGACAAAAACCGAAAGAAACACAAGATGTAAACACAAGCAATTAACTACCGATACTTTGCTATATCGCGCTGCGACAAAATCACGGAATGCCTAGCACTATCAAATGCAAACAATGTCCTATCAGATGCAAACAATACAAGCTATTGTCTGATCAAGTGCACAACAATATTAAGACAAACAAATTTAGCTGCTAGCGAGATGATCCAATCCGCGACCTAGGGAGGAAACATGCACTCTCCTTATTTTACACAACTTATTTTCTATTCAGCACAGAAACAATGATTTTTAGTAATTTCACACAAAAACAGTATAATTAAAATATATATTTTGTGAGTAAAATTATGCACAGTGGTGTGGTGGTTAGCACTGTTACCTCACACCTCCAGACCTGGGGTTTGATTCCCACCTTGGGTCTGTGTGTGTGGAGTTTGCATGTTTTTCCCGTGCTTGGTGTGTTTTCTCCGGGTGCTCTGGTTTCCTCCCATGGTCCAAAGACGTGCAAGTTAGGTTGATTGGTGTGTGCCCTGTGGTGGGTTGGTGCCCTGCCCTGTGCTCTGGGATGGGTTTCAGGCTTCCCTGTGACCCTTACCAGGACTAAGTGGTTAAGCAAATGACTGACTGACAATTATCCACTGATCCATAACATTATGACCAAAGACAGGTGAAGTGAATAACATTGATTATCTTGTTACAATCACATTTGGAAATGTGTGGGATATATTAGACATTTTGATCCTGATGGTGATGTGGTGGAAGCAGAAAAAATGGGCTAGCATAAGCATTTGAGCAACTTTGACAAGGGTCAAATTGTGATGGCTAGACAACTGAGTCAGAGCAGCTCCAAAACTGCAGCTCTTGTGAGATGTTCTCAGTGTGCAGTGGTCAGGACCTACCAAAAGTGCGTGTGTGTTGCTTACCTGGGGGAGAGATGGATGCACTATGGGACGAAGGCAAGCCAGCAGAGGTAGTGTGATGCTTTGGGAAATGTTCTGATGGAAAACCTTGGGTGCTGCCATTCATGTGGACATTACTGTGACATGTACCACCTACCTAAACATTGTTGCTGGCCTTTAAATTCTCCAGATCTCAATCTAACCGAGCATCTGTGGGATGTGCTGGAAAACAAGTTTGATCCATGGAGACCCCATCTTGCAACTTACAGGACTTAAAGGATCTGCTACTGACGGATTAGTGCTAGATACCACAGCATACATTCAGAGGTCTAGTAGAGTTCATTCCTCGACAGGTCAGGACTGTTTTAATGGCAAAAGGGGGACCTTCTCAAGATTGGGTGGATGGTCACAATGTTGTGGCTGATTGGTGTGTATGTATTTACACATATATATATATATATATATATATATATATATATATATACATGATTTGAAATCCCATCATATTTGTACTATGTGTTTAACTCTGTATACAGTGATGTATCTCTTTCCAGTTGCATAGGAAAGCTATTCAGTGCCACATAATATACAAACAGTTTTACCACACAGCCATGGAGGACTGTACAGTGAAATTCAGAGCACATATTTAAAAAAGAGTCAAGTACCACAGAGGATCAGCAGGTCAGCCATGCAAAGCGCCCATCGGGCAGAAGGTTATAAAACCCTGCAATAAAATATCTTTGATCCCTGGGTTCAGCTAACAGCTAACACTACATCTCAACAGCCTAGACTGCCAAAACAAGCAAGCGTTGATAAGATGATTTATTTATACAACATGAACAGTGCACTTAAGGGCTCTCATCAGCAGTGACACATGCAAATATGAGCATTTACAGATTCAAATACAGCATAGCAGTGCCCAGCGGTCTCACATCACCTCGGTCTTGTTGACGTGATGACCAACACTGTTGATGTTCACGGTAGATCCCTGTCTACATGCACATTGCTGTAACTTCTCTGTGTACTTTATGAGGCCATATCATTCTGATGTTCCCATGGGGCTCCTAACACTTTGAGGATTTTCCTTGGATTCCCATACTCTAAACATGGCAGAATACCAAATTACAACCTCCATCGCCAAACTCACTCAGTTCAGACCAATTCTCTTAGTCTGAGGGAAGCATGAAATTCTTAGTGGATTCAGTGATTTATACACACACTGAGAATTCACAGGTTTCTGAGACGTTTGTAAGATGCAGTGAGATGCTTGGTTGCTTTTACCTTGGACTGTAGATAGATCATCTGGTAACTGTGTTTCTCTACAAACCTATTCTTATTCTTATTCTTGCTTATCTTACGTGAAAAGTTATATAAAGTTTGCAAATTTTCAGGTTAATTATGTTATACAACAGAAAAGTCATATTCTGACTGGGTCTTATAGATGGTACACATTAGCAGAGGAATGTCAGAGGAACCAAAAGGGAGAAAATGTTGAAAAAGTGACTATAAGCCCATAATCAGATGGTTGTAGGATTAACTCTCAGAAGGAATCGGTGCTGTTACAAACTACAAATTTCTCTGTGTTAAAAACACACTTATGTTAACACACACAAATGTACACTGTGTTGGCACAAGAGTATACAGAGCAAAGTTATCTGAGAGCTGAACATACATGGAAAATACCACACTGCCTGAAAGCATTCTGCTACAGCTCAAAGTACATTCCAACAAGTAATACATTCAATCACAATTAAAGAAAAAAAAATTCAAGACATGCTGTATCATTAGCAAGAAAAAAGAGCGGAGAGTAAGAGTGCATTTCAGCCTTTATTAAGAGCCACTTTCCCCTGTGGATCAGTGCAGTTTAAACACGTCACAGCTAAATAAATGATGACAACAGCATGCTCAGTGTGGTGGCTCGAGCCGGCAGCCTCAGGTCCCAGCGCAGCAGGAACCCTTAAACCCAATAATATGCTTCCGCCAGGGCCTGGGTGAAGCCATCGAGCAGAATATTACAGGCCTTTAAGTCTCACCCAGGCCTGAAATGCGCCTGGTACCCAGGGGGACTGTCTGAATTCAGAATGAGCACAAGGAAGAGGATGCTCAGAGCTAGCCTCGAGGGTCTCCATCACACGCAGGTAGCTCATCTCAACCTCCCTCCCATCCCCCGCCCTCTCAGGCTCCCTCCCGCATCCCTACGTACCAGTGAGGGCACTCACCTTGTTGTTGCCGTGCCAACAGGGTCTCATCTTCCTATCGTTGTGAACTTTTTCTTTAAGCATTTGATAACATTCACTTTTATGTCATCTTTTGTTGACCTGTATCTGACTTGCACCTTATATAATAGAATATACTACATTATATTTATTTATGTGCTTTAGCTTAGAGTACAGCATACAAAATATATTGACAGTTGGCGATATTCTGACATACACAATAAAGACAACTGGCCCAGCTGAAAGTAACCCAGTGATGAGAAAAAAAATAAATTTGAAAACCTGCAGTATCAGCTGCCAATGGGCCACAATGGAGAAAATCAATTCAAACTCACACACACACACACAACTGAAAGTGTAGCCAGAGAAGTGTACACACACAAGTGAACAGAAAGCAAAAGCTGCACCATCATTACATATGCTTGGAGTATCCTGAATTATTTACCTATTAATACACACACAGGTATACATTGTATAAAAAAAATAAATAAATAGCAAACAGGAGCTCGGTACGTATTGTGGAAGTCAGAAAAATAAACTAACACCTTGCTGCATTTCTGTGGATATATGTCATGTATTGTACAAATACATTTCATAGTCACACAGTAAGCATGCTCTGATACTATCAAGAACAAACACATCAATTTGCATTAAAGGTTTGACCAAAGCAGCTGTAAAAATACACCAAAAAAAAAAGAGACATAAGTCTTCAGGCTCACTCACAAAGCATGTCTTACATGGTTTTTATGACCTTTCATGCAGTGTAATAACAGGTGCTATCTGAAAACCCCTCTAAGCGGGAGGCTTCGTTAAACTGAGTCAGGCCTTGTGCCAAGTAAAATGAGCCATTGCAGTTATTTGGATCCAATCCCATGACACATAAACAGGGTTGCACATGCATGCACTAAGCCATGTGCGCATTTATACCATGTTCCTGCAGATTACAGGATACAAAAGGAGACTGTTCTCAATGTATTCGTGCACATGGTGTGCATGATATCTAATTGCTATTTTTCAGGAACTGGGACACGCAAGTATTCCTCAGAGTACATGAGAAGAGTTAAGCGGCACGCAGGGGCTGCACGACGTCCTACCTGCAAATTCTACCGTGTCAAGTGGTTCAGGTTTGCGCAGTGTTACTTGAGGATACGGGAGACTTTTAATGTACAGTGCACTTCAGCTCTGCACTGTGTCAACAAAGAGTGTCAACCTTTCCCACCAGAGAAGAGTTTCCAGGATTTCAGGTGAAATGTTAAAAAGAACTGTGCTTGTCTCCTCAGAAAGATGATAAATAAATAAAGGAAAGCCTGTAGAACATCACGAAGAGGCAGTGTACCGGAATGTCGTTTGAGCTCTCGGTACAAAGTGCGCCGCTACCAGCCGGAACAGACATCGCGGCTGTCCTTTGTTCACAGCGACTCTGTGGCGGACTGCGGCTGGCTGATCGCGCAGATATTTCAGCTGTCAGACAAGACCAAAAAGCTCCTTGGCCTTTGAAGGTTAAAACTTGGGTTCCTTTGAGGGTCGGGACCGGGGCTCCGGTAATGAATTGGTTTCTTAAAGAGAAATGACACAGTCTGGTCAAATTCTAAGCCTTTTAAATACGCCCCTGATGCTCAACTACCGCTGCGGTTGCGTTGGGGTGCAGCATACTGAACAGGGTATTGATTAATCTATTGAGTTGTTCCATCGACCCTCGGGGAGAGGGGGTGGATTTTTCACTCACTGCTGTAACTACCGCACATTAGGCAAAGGAAGCGGGGAGACGAAGCGACTGTTAGGGCATTTGCGGGTGTTTGTCCTTGATCTCAGATGGCACATTTGCATGCGTAAGTGCTTATTTCTTCATAGCTAAAAAATAAATAAATAAATGTCTACCTCTCTCTCTCTCTCAGGTAAACGGGATAAATTCTTTGTTTTATTACTTTGTAATAAGCTGCCATTGCTTTGGGGATATTTAAAAATGATTCCATAACGCAATAAAGACAAAAAATGAAATAAAAGTAACACAAATGTCTGTCTAGAAAATCTGTGAAACACAGGATAGCTTGCCATTAGAATATCATGAAATAACCATAATGATGCTTAGATTTTCCTAAATCAAAATCAGAAATGTTTTATATGATAGTAATCGATAAGAGCAAATAGTAAATTGTTACAATGATTCCACTTTAACAAATTACTTTTGGGATTTTATTTAGAATCAATAATTATTGCTTTGTGAGTAAAATTCAGATGGCACATCAACTGCATTTATATGTTTGCTACCAAAAGCATTGTGGCAAGATCATAAAAAATCTTTTTAAGCTAGTTTCAATAAAATCAATTAAAGGTTAAGTCTAAAATGGTCAGAAAGATTATGAAAAACGTCTTAGTATTGAGGTCATATTTTTTGTCATAAACATAGTACTAATTTTGAAAAACTTTTGGTGGTAATGGGATTATTGCTCTCTGTCATTTACACATATTTGATTAGGGAAGGTCTTGTGATTAAATACTATAAATAGACTAGAAAACTGTGTGTTTCTCTTAAAAAATAAAAAATCATACACTGTAATTTAGATCTTTTGCAAACCCTAGATTGTGTTTACTGCATGTATAATACAACACATTAAGTATGAGAATGCTTACAGTTTGGAATAAAATCTTTTGTATTTCACACATTTTTCACCAAAGCAAGCCACAGCTTAATTATTATGCACCCTTAAACCACTACACAATTAAGGATCTCGTGATTGTTCCTTTAAATATAATATTTAACCTGAACTGTGTCTTTATGCATTATTTTTATTAATCCCTATTTAGTCCCACAATGAGGAAGTTCATTATGTGCATTTAACCCCTCGCCTGGTGGAAGCACTGGGCAGCCATTTTTTGGTGCTAGGGAAGTTTGCGCAGAGTGTCCCACTTAGGAGCACACCTGGTGACTGGGCTGGGATTCTCAATGGAAGGTTTCTGCACCCCAGCCCAATGTCCTACCCATTGAGCCACCAGGCCGCACTGTATGCAAAGAATGGCTAACACGAACACCACTGTACACTGTCTGTATTCCACATACTACTGCTTCTAGTATCCACAATACTCCTGATTTTTGTGCGGTGTCTGTGTTCCTTAACCACCAAGGGCAGTGGTGGGGTGGGGGTGGGAGTTCGAAGTTCATTAGCACTAAGGTAACTAAATAAAATGAAACATCATTATAAGCCATGAGCTGGGACTTAAATGACACTGAAATGAGCCTGAGAAGCCTTAAGCACATTGCTGTGTACAAACTTCCAACATACGGTTCACTCGGTTATATATGCTATAAATTTCACCCACAATTACTCCAACCACTGCTAATGAAAAAATGTCAGCTGCTCCGATTCAAAATAAGACAAATATTTATCATCATAGTGTAATTGTCGATTTGGGCAGTGTAATTATTTTAGTATACCACAGCTATCTGTGCAGATGGCTGCTAAGGGACCCGATTTGTGTAACTTTGAATAATTGGGGTTTATTGAAGTAATTTCTCTTAATATTGGAGGAAAAACAAAATATTAAGCATATTGCCATAGTCTTTCAAATAAATAAGTCATTATTCAGTGATGTACACATTTGTTGTTGCTTGTTCCACAGGGAGGAAAGATTCTGCCCCCAAACAACCTCCTTTCTTCTTTTCAGAAGAAAAGGCTTGTGGGGGGAATTGAAGGAGCGATACAGAAACCCTGGAGGACGAGGTTTGCTGTCTCCCATCAGCAGAGTAAACAACCTGTATGCATTCTATCAGCCAACCAAATCGAGGATTTATTCTGACATGAAGTGTCAGCGTACAACTAAATCTCCCCACTCATGATAAGACTCACCTGCGCAGCATAAGCCAGGACTGGTAAACAGAAAGTGGTGAACTGAATCAGGTCTCTTCTTTCCTGTGGAGGTTTAGCAGTTCTGTGTTTGCAAGTGACTTCAGGTGAGGCAGCCGCACGGGCTAGCAGGCTTTACAGTGCATCGATCCAGCACCTTGGTGGAAGCAAGGTGCATCAGGCCAGAAGGGATGAAGGGATCGTGGTTCAGGATGCACCTCTGTTCCTTTGAAAGCACACACACAAACACATATTCTCTTGTGCTTTCACGGAGATTAAGGACATTGGTGAAGTGAAGTGAAATGACACAGAATGTGATTTTTTTTTTTCCACCAAAGGCTTGTAATCCCAGAATGCACCCGAGGAACAAAGCAGCACAGCAGAACCTTCTGTACACTTCAGGTCACAGTCTTGCATCTTTTCTACATCATACTGTGAAGTACCACAGCACTGTGCCAACATTTACGACGCGTGGATGGCGGTGTAAGAAAAACCGTGAAGAGCAGTCATGGAAAAAGATCTGGCAAAACCAGTATAAACTCTGTCAAAATAAGTTTTAAAATTGCATATAAACAGCATCCAAAAGAAATGCAATTTTTTGTCATGTCATGTTAATATTCGCGTGATGAAATACAGTCAAATTTGTCCTTCAGTATAACATAATTGTTTATAAAATAAGATCCTATTCTGGAATTTACTTAGATAAAATTGTGCCCCACTGTGAAATTAGTTACCTTATTAATAGTACTTCAGTTTGTACTGGAAGAAAATAACTAATGAAACTTCATGCAAATGTGTAATGTGCTGTGCAGATAAACTAGTTACAGCATTATGTTGTTCAGAGAGATTTGGGTTTTAAGATGTGAATCTCTCAACAGACATCTAAGAAATGTAGTTTAATGTCATGCTAGCACACAGAGACATACAATGTTGTAAGCATGCAAAGTATGACATTTTAATGTTTGCCTTTTTGCCCAAGGGTGATAACTTACAGCTGAGAAGTGCTGACTTCTTAAAAATATTTTGACACTTAAAACTTAGATCCATTTCTAGGCTGTAAACATAAAGAAAGAAATCAATAGTGGTCAGAATTTAAGAGATTAAACAGATAAATATGAAATACTGCCATACAAAATGGTATAGATTTCCAATCAGCTCCAAGTGATAGCAGTTTCTTTGAAACACTAATATTAATTTATGCACTTTTTAAATCCTTAGCAAGAGTCCTATTGATCAGCTAAAACAAATTCTATTGATCATTGGAAATTTAATGGCAGTAATGAATTCTTGTAAGAATTTGAGCACTTTTCCCTTTTCTAGGACAGCCCTCTTTGATTATTTGTAGGAATGCAGTACAGCACCTCTCATTTCCAAATTAAAGATGGGGCAGGTGATGGCAATACAAATATTCTGTGAAACGTACACTTTCTCAAAACACTTGCATGAGATTCCATTCAAAATTCTAACTGATAAAACACAAAACATGTAGCACGCCGATATTGTAAATGAAATTGATAAATTTTTCCCTCAGATGAAAATACAAAGTCTAAACAATATAGACAAACTTCCTGGGACCTGATTAAAGATGGTCTCAATACAAAAGACAGACAGAAAGGGAGATTGTTGTGCTTTGAATATAAATAAAGCTTTGTAAACAGAAAATCTGCATGCGCTGCAAAGTGCGGAACGAATCACCCCTGAATAATGAACCGATCATAGTGACATCACCACCTTGGCTTGTACAGGGAGATTAAATCTCTCAGACAATGTTCCGCTGGCATTTGGAATGCAGGCTCCAGGCACGATGGCTGACACTGGGATGTCACAGCAAATGGGAACGGAGTGTGGAGGGGGCGGGGGGGGAGTTGACACAGCTGTGCTCATCTCGTGAGCAGCGTGCCCTCGTTTACCGCCGCCCGCCCTTGCGCTGCTGAAGGCGTGCGTTCTGAAGGTCCTTTGAATTGATTCACATGAAGGCAAAGGGGGAAAATGTCCTGCCGATCGAGTGGCATAATTTATGACATTAAAAAGCTCAGAAACAGGAAAAGGTTACTGTAGGAGTAAAATCAGAGGGCACCGCATGCTACGTGGGCCACTGTTAAACAAAGTGCCAATCAATAGCTCTTTTATTAGCCGCAATCAATGCGCGGTCGGGGGAGCAAGCCAATTAACGCTATAGACCTAGGGGGGTGGGGCGTGAGGGTGCTGAGCTGGAAGTGCACTTTCTGTGCTTTTTACTTTTTTCTCCTTCCTCCAAGTGGCAGAGCAGCTCCACGTTTGCTTCATCACCAAGATCTGACGGAAGACAAGCCCTCAGGGTCCAGCACTGGAGGACACCCTGACATAAAGCAGTTTCCCGATTTCTGGGCAGGAAGACCAAAACAGGAAGGAGAGCTCACCACGCCAATCAGCAGGGTGAGACCGCAAGCAGGGCCCTCAGTCCAATTCCAGAATGTTTCGAGTTTGGAGGCCTGGTTTCACTACTTTGTTTTCTAAGAGAAAAATTCCTGACATTAACAGTTACTGACAAGCAGCCTATATATTACTCAAGAATTACATGGTCCAAGAGCCAGTTAACACATTACAAGATGTATTCTGGGAAGCCGTTTCACTAGCTTCCTTACAGCCTGGGTCTTAGAAATAGTATAATTATGAATGAAAAATGACAAAAGCCTGAGAGCAGTGCACTTTGGTATTTCTGAGCCATAAGGTGCAACCAGCTTTAGTAAAGCAGTTCTTTCTGCACATTCACTGATAAAACTTAATACCAAGTACATCCAGCAACAATACATAGGTATGCAAACAATGTCAGTCATAACTGCAAATGTGCTTTAATGGCACTTCAGTTTAAACCTCTCTGAAGAAAACCATTCAGTATTTTAACACGAAAATCTAACTGCTGGAAAACAGTAATGCAAAACCTAAATAATATTTACCATAACATTAGTGTTTTTTGTCACTAAAAAGTTTTTAATAAGTCAAGATGATGGCAGGATGTTCATTTTTCCTGATGGTCATATACTTTTTTAGCTCAATATTTAAAGCTATCTAATTCAAGCTGTATAACATCCCTCAGTGATGGCAGCTACACATTTGTCATCTTCTAAATAAGTGCCAGAGCTGACCTCCACAGTAGGTCCTATTGATTCTTATGCCTAGGTGGACCCTAATGTGTGAAAGGTGCCTGCAGCTACATCTTAACTGCTAATTTAAGTCACAGTTACTGTAAATGTCTCTGTCCACTCGCTCTAGGACCGGTTGTTCCAGGCCCAGCTATTGCAGGTCTTTCTGAACACTTTGTGCCAACAGAGCATATAAACCAATCGACAAGAGCACATCTGGAAAGTGTCAAATCACAGGCGAGGAGAACTTATCAGAAGGTTATCAGAGCTCTGTGATATCTGACCGTGCTTTTGCAGGACCAATTCCCAAACAGCAAACGGGAAGTGCAATGTGGGATTCTCAAAGGTGGCAGCACTTTGTGGGAAGTGATAAGACCAGAGCAGGGACCTTCAGTGCATTATCTGAAACATGTCATCTGATCAACACAATAAGCCAAGATCAAAGAACGGTAGTCTCCATAGTTACTCAAGCCCTAAATATGGGTTTGAGAGACATGTCGTTTATTCATTAAAAAGGACTATTACCTCTGGTGTCTCTTTCCTCCTTTAAAAATCCGACAAACACTAAGAAATGACAATTAGTATCCATGAGATGCCTGAGTTTGTATTGATTCTGTTTTCAAACTTCAGTATTAATGAAAACAGACTAATTAGCATAATAAAACAAGGACGACCAAACACAGAAGCTGCTCTTTCTGCTATCTGTGTATGTAGTGATAACTTTACAACCCAAAAAGTCTTGTTACTGCATTCCCCTCTTCAATAATAAAATGCTGTCATGTCCAGCATTGAAAGTAAACTAAAATTTGAGCAAACAATATGCTTACAGGTCAAATAAGGCTTAATGTGCTGTTTTAAAAATGTATTTTCCATGCTCATCGCAGAAGGAATTTTCAATGGCACATCTGAAGCCTTTCACTGATTCATCACACTCACTACCAGAAGGACAACTTGTTCGTTCGCCATGAAAGTTTAACCTGCCCCTCATTTATAAACACTCTTTGATGAATTAAAGACGATCGGAGTTTACTCTCAGATTTCAGAAGACAGTCTAACCTTTCCACAGCGGTAAAAAATTAATGGACGGGATCCATTCTATTGTGAAAATGCTTCAGCAGCCGTGTGAGCTTACCTCACATGGAGCCGTGCTGTAATCTCAGATTTGATATGTGGTCCACCAAGAAGGTCTTTACATCTTTCCAACAGTATCACTGTTTACTTATTTATCTCCTGTCTTTTGGGCTTCACCAGAATATGATTCAGTAGCTCGGAGTGAATGAGATGTACAGAATACTGCAGACAGGAATAATGCGACTGCTATTCAAACGCCCTTTGATCAAAATGTCGGAAATCACTGGGAAGTCTTCAGAGTATATCCACATATTGTAGGAGTTTGACTTTCAAAGGTAACTAAGCTTTCCCATTCCACGGTTTGGAGTGAAGCTGTAATGCACTGTGCTGTTTGATTCTGGAGGCCTGATTGTTGCCAATGTTGACCAGAGCTTGCCGTGGACTATCACATCCGGTTCTTAGGAGCACCGCATCCAGCTGAAGTGAAATCACTCACAGAAGAGCCCTTATCTCTCATAGGCTGGATACACAATTCTAGCACACCATTACCACTCCAGCTCACTGCTAGGGCCATTCACCATGGTTCTGTTCCTGGCAGAGCTCAATCTGACTCAAGGCACCCAGATTCCTGTTTGGCTGAACACTCTGACCAAACTGGCTAGAGGGCACTGCCAGGATCCCTGTAATCAGGGAACATAAGAGCAGGTCAGACATAACAACCTCAAAACCCCAGGGTAAGTGCCTAGATTATAGGACAATTATGTTATGGCAAAGATCCCCCTAACAACATAGTGTTCTGTTTACAGTCTAAAGGACATAGGTCAGAAAACTACAGATTACATTACACTGCATAGCTGCAACACAAGACTTCCAGTAAGAGCAATTAGAGAGAACAGACTTGAGCAGCTATGAATAAATATATTTATTTTGTCAGAGATCAGATAATAAGGTTGCAACATACCCTAGCTTGTTTCCGCGGTTTAGCAAATATGCTAAAAACTGCAGCAATAGATGTGACCGGCATGTTCAATATACACGCAAAACACATGCGTCTCACAGTACGCAAGTTCCTGAAATGGTTAACCAGAGCTCGTTTGAAACATCGAGTTCTTCAGACGCCATAAATCTGAATTAGGTGTGACTGTTTTCACGCCTGCCTGGCTCCTCTCTGGAAGCCGCCCCTGGCAGTACACAGAAATAGCACAGAATTAGCTTATAATTTACACTGCTCAAAATGCACAGCCGAACAGGCAGAGCTTGGCCTAGCAGTGCTTGTCTGCTCTTCCGCCAGGCGTTGTGTAAAAGCAGGCGGCCGGCTGCTGGTAACTAGATCATTACATTACGCTATTCACTGCTCAGTGAGCACTCTTACCCAAAGTGACTCAAACGGATTACGGTTATAGATGGTGCCCATTCCCACAAGTGGATATTTAATCTAGCAATTTGAGTTAGACACATTGCTCAAGGGCAAAATGGCACAATGTCTTTGTGAGTGCTCTTTGCTGGTGTGAATCTGTGAGCTGTCGACTGTTCGTTACAAAATCAGTCACTCGTCCGAGCGTGCAGCCTGCACTTAAAATGAATGTTTATGCTCCCAAAATGAATGGCTTCCCGGTTATGGTAGGGCCATTTAGCCAGTTTATGTTTGACTGTCCGGTGTCTGCTTTTGCTGGTCATTCTTGTGAACAGACCAGATGTAAAACGTGCTGAAAGAGACAATTCTTGAAAGGTGCGACACTCTTCCAAGGACCTCTGTCAGCTACGTTAAATCTGATGATCAGAGGACACACATGCCATCTTCCTAACAGCAGCCCTTGCAAGTAACACACCCAGGTTGAAGTGCAGAATGGCTTCCAAGAAAATATGATGTATTCGTGCGTCTGTTCAAAGAGAAAGAGGAAAAGAGAAAAAGGTGGGAGATTTATTATAATCCTCCACTCTCAGATGTCAACTTTGTTTTTTGCAACTACCAGTGAAAGGCTGAAATTTGGTTTGAAATCCGATGATGTAATTGGCAGTATGTACAGGGTCAAAGGTTGCATTGCAGCAGTGTTCTGCACTAGTTTAAACTAACCAGTAACTAGTGTAATCAAAGGTATACAATTTCACCTTTTATATGTTTAACAAGATCTTTGATGTTAGCAGTGATGCAACATCTGCTTTCAAGTTCAAAAAAAGTTGAAATGGGCCGGGTAGCCAGGTCCAGATTGTAGCCAGGTCCAGATTGTAGTCAGGACTAGATTGTAGCTAGGTCCAGATTGCGAAAAAACAGAAATATGTCTTTGACCAGCCTTTGTTTTAGTTGATGCACATGATCTGAACGGAAAGTAAAATTTTAATTAAATATCCATGTCAGTATGAAAAATTGACAGACAGCTGTTGCACACAAAACCTCAGGAAGACTGACATTTAAGTTGCGTTTTACTGCCGTAAAATGACATCGGGACTCTGTTATGAATTAAACAGGATGAGAATCATCTCAGTATTTACTCCGAATCTGGCACAGCCTATGTGGCACTAAGTGTAAACACAAGCTATTTCACATGTAACAAATTCATATCTGTGTCTGAATCCAAAGGACCGGGTTCAGCATGATGTAATGCATGGAAAAAACCAATTACGTGAAACTGGGACAATGGAAGCCCATTCCTCCTTTCTCCTACTGCCAGCTGATTGGTAGTCATACGCTCGGCACACTTTAAATCTCCAAACGCAAAGGACCGATCCCTCCTGAAAGGTGATCGTGGCCAAAACAGGTACACACCTTGACCTCTGTGCTTGCAATGAGAACGCCGACTTCAGGGCTTTCATCAAAAATTTAGCCGTAAAACATCATTAACAGCTGGAACATGGCGGGCCAACAGAGGAGGTTGAAAGGTAGAACCGGGAGAGGAACTGGAACGCAGGCCGAAAAGGCACAGATGATATATTTACCCTCATCTGGGTTACATTTAGGGCCGTCCATTGAAAGGTCCTGGTTGTGTGTGCAGAAAATGAGGAACAGGGCTCTCCTCAATTTTAACTGTCATCAGTATAAATGCTTTGCCCTGCAAAACAAGCTGAAAAGCCAGGGCCTGCGAGTGAATCTACACGAAGCCATGGCTGCTCCAAATTATCCTTCGCCCGCAGAATTACCTGGAGATGAAAGTGGCCGGGTCAGTTTCTCAGAACCCGTAGAACCACCACGGTTAAGCAAAGATGACAACCAATTGGTCACTTTAATTTGGCCATTTGAAAATCTGGGGGACAAAATAAAATGCACACACGATAATGAAAGACAAATCCATGTGTTTTTCCTTTTTCTTCCTTATATGTTCCACAAGTCTCATTCTAACCCTAACGTACCTCCACATTCCTAGGCATCATAGAGCTGTACCAGCGAAATTGAGGGCACCTGGAATCAGTGCTTCTATATTCTATTAGGTGATTTTTCATTATTTTTCTTCTTTTAATTCAGATCAGAGAGCTTGTCTTTGAAGCCGTATCAGGTACAAAACTGCATGTTGCATCTTCAGATCCAGCTCCTCTCTGTTGCTGAAGAATAGACTGATTTATTCTGGCAACCACTCACATCAGCCATTAAGACCTTACACATTACCTTTTTTCTCATGGCCAGTTGCCCGACATTTTATCACATCTCTCCTGGATTCAAATGGGAAGAAAGAGAAGAAATTTTGAAAGACAGGAGAGTGACAAAGCCTCAGACTTGTCTGCATCTAACGCTCCTGCCAACTTAGTGAGGATTACTCTCCTCCTACCAGTTCTGGCCTCTAGGGAGTAATCCCCCCCGAAACTCGTTGTGAAGCCTCTCAAAACAATTTATGCAAACAAACATCAAGCAGAGCTATTTGTATTGGCATGGCTTCTCCCTTTGCCACTGTCAACGAGCACCAGATGGACCCCACTCTCAGTCCCTGTGTGGAGGATGCAGCAGGGCACCAGCCCACTGCAAGCACGTCCCACAGTTTAGTCAAGGTTTTAACCCCCCCCCCTTCACCCACCGTTTGTTTATTTATTTCATTATGCTCTTGTTTTGTGTTCAGAGGGGGGAAATACATGTATCTCACCCTGCATTTGATTTTGAGTTTCTAAGGAAAGGTGTAAATAAGATAGACACTATGACAGAACAGGATTCCTCCCCGCCCCCAAAAGCAGATCTGAGGTGTGAGGTGCCATTGTTCTGAAAAGCTGAAACCTGGCGGCTTTACATCTGGGATTATGAATAGAATGGCATCCCGAGATCATGTTAGTTATGTCTCCGTTTGTTGCCACCGTTGTTTGCGGCGTGGCTTGGAGAGCGTGGGGGGAGGTTGTTTGGCATCGTGAGGCGAGCGCAAATTCGCCACGAGGAGGCAGGACAAGTGGGGGACATCAAAAGACAGTGGCCTGCTGGAGCACGAACAAAGGAGCTGCTCTCAGTGAGGACAATACAAACACCGACTCATTCACAGCAGAGAGCAGTAGGGAAGAAATACACCTCAAATTACTTTGCTCATATGTCCTGGTACAGGCCCAGAATCTGCAAATGTCTGTGTCATGAACCTAGTTTTTTTTTACACTGCAAATGACAACAAGGTCTCTGTGGTTACTTCCCTTCCCAGTAGAGAAGGGAAACTGGAGATGATAAGTGGGAGAGTATCTGGACCCCCACCCTATAACCTCCTCTCTCTCACCGCTTTTTTGGGGAGGGTCAACTTTAAGTCAGCAGACCTTTAGGGAAAAGACACTACACAAAGTGCACAATTATAAACACGGACAGAAAGACAGTAAGTGAGAAAGAGGGGAAAAAGAAGGAGACAGAAAGAGAGAGAGAGAGAGAGAGAGAGAGAGCACTCCATTCTGTCACTAGTCATTTTCCAGTGTGGCTGCCAGCATGCACTTTCTGTGACAGGCTACAAATCCCTGACACCGCCGCTGATGATAGCTTTGCAGCAGAACCTTCCAAGACCTCAGCCAGTTCTCTCAACTTCTGCTTCCTGACCAAAGCTTTGCATTGGGAGGTAAACCGTCTCACGCTGTAACAAACAGCCAACTTCCTTACAAAGCCCATACTACATGTACACACTTTGGACCTCTCACACAGCTTCAGTTTTGCTTATTTAAAGATTGCCAAATATATATCCTCAGAAATAAACATTTAACTTTTAAACTGAATCTCTGTCATTCTAAATACAAATGTTCACCATTATATACAGTGCATTCATGTTACCCCTCAAACAATGCCCCATCCATTCATTCATTACCCAACCGCTTATGCCATTTGGAGTTGTGGGTGGCCTGGAGCCTATCTTAGGCACCCTAAGGTACAAGGGAGGGGATACCCCAGACTGGCTATTAACCCATCACAGGGCACGCACAAACACACACAGACACTCACATACACACACACACACACACACACACACAAACACAAAGTGCAATTTTAGGCTGGCCAATCCACCTAACTGCAAGAAGTACTCAACCCAAAATTAGTAAATGAAACAGGAATTTAGAAATGTTTTCAAATTGATTAAAAATAACTGAAGTATCACATTGACACACATATTCATAACCTGTGCAATGACACTTAATTATCTCAGGTACATCCTATTATACTGATCATTGTTGAAATTATTCCACATCTTGTCTGGAGAGCACCAGTGGTAAATCAAATTTATTGGACATTATGACAAACGTCCAAAAGCTGATAATGTGTTTCTGAGCAAAAAGTAGCCTCCATAACTTTTAAATGGAAGAAGCAAAACAATCACAACCTATATTTGACTGTGCAGCCAAACTGTGCAACTGGGGGAGAGAAGCCTTGGTCACAGAGGTGACCACATACCTGACGATCACTCTGGCTGACCTCCAGAAGGACAGCTATTACTGCAACACTCCACAGACCTCGGCTCTATGGCACAGCAGCCAATAAGGAAGCTGTGCCCTTTCAATAAGGAAGCTGTACCATTCCAACAGTGAAGCTGTACCCTTCCAATAAGGAAGCTGTGCCCTTCCTACAGTGAAGCTGTGCCCTTCCTACAGTGAAGCTGTACCCGTCCTACAGTGAAGCTGTACCCTTCCAATAGTGAAGCATGATGGTGCTCTTGATGTGGGCCTGTTTTTTAGTGACAGGGACTGGGAGTTTAATCAGGATAAAAGCAAATGCTAAACAGAGAAAAATACAGCAATATCCTTAATGAAAACCTGGACCTCAGACTGGACTGAAGGTTCACCTTCCAACAGAACAATAATATTAAAAACAAAGCAAAGCCAACACAAGAGTGGGTTAGGGACACCTTTGCAAGTGTCCACAAGTGACCCTACCTGCCCAAACTGAGTTGAACATCTCTGGAAAGACCTGAAAATAACTGCCCACCTATTTTCTCCATCCAGCCTGACAAGGCTTCAGTGGATTTTCACAGAGTAATGGCAAGAAATTCATAAATTTTGGTGTGTGAAGCTTGTTGCGTCATTCCTATGAAAACGCTAGGCTTCCACTATGTCTAAATACTTGTATCAATATATCATTCAATTTCAGACTTATGTTTAAATTTTTGAAAAAAAAAATCTTAAAACCAGTTTTTGGTTTGTCAGACTTGGGTATTGAGCCCTTCTTGATGAGGTGAAAAAAAAAAGAATTTAAATGACATCAGAATAAAGTGGAAAACGTTGAACATACTGTACTGTATGTGATCATTATATTCATTGTAACCTCTTGGAAAACATTTTGCTTTTATGTACTAATCCATCAAACCCAAACTCTGCTCTGCCAGCCACCTGCTAATTTGAGATGTTCCAGTACAAGTCCCACCTAACTGGAGACAGACAAGATTTTGCTGAACCTTCCCTTTTAATTTCTGCAGCATCTGTTTTGAAAGTAACCAACCTCACCATGTGTTTAAGGCCACAGTTAGTGGTCTGTGTTTTGTCCTGGAGGACAATTCCATGCCATAAATGAAACTGCCTTAGCACCAGCAGTATCCTTAGTATACCAGCCAGTAGACCTGTCTCTCCAGAGAAGGTGGAGTTAGGAGGACGTCCTAAAATGGCCCTTCATTATCTAATCTTGCTCGTCAGATGGGCTAAATTCCCAGCACCTAGAGACAGCCACAGAATCACATAACTTACCGAGGAGGGTTGTCCACCTTAAACCTTCAGCATTAAAAACAAACATTACATGAAAATGCTTCTCTAACTGAGTGCTCTCTGCTAAAATCACTCCAGGACATAAGGACACTAAACATATCCGCAAAACAGAGTGCCAGACTCTTCACTTCCTATCCCCACAACCTTATGGGCATTGCCAAACTTTATTTCAAAATAAAATAGATGGAAATACAGCAGCAACTTTATTCCCTTTGGCTTTTTATTGGAAAGATATATTCAAATAATGTCAAGGATAACGCTGTTATTCCTGCTTATCTGAATGGCACATATTCAAGGCTCCCTGTGTTGTGGTCAATTTATTCAGAAGTGCACAGAAGTTTGTTTTAGATTTAATTGGGCACTCGGATGACCACATTCATAATAATTCCAGCATTAAAGGAGCCCTCATTAGAATATTTATTACTTTCTTTCAATTTTGGATAATTTAACGCAGAACTGGGCTCTTGCCACTCATACATCTCCCAGACTGAAACCTTTGTAATAAGCCCGGATCACATGTACGGTAGATTCACTCGAATATATCAATCCACATTAATGAGATTGTTCTCTCTCTCACTTCACTTCTTCCCATTGCCGTTTCCTCCACACGTTGTCTGTCATTATTATTATTTCATAAAAGCCCTGATCTATTTTATGAAAAACCAGCAAACCTTTGTGAAATTCATTAAATCAGCATAAAAAATGTATTATATAAAGTAAATTGCACTTGCCAATACTGTTCATGCAATTGGCTTTTAAGTCCATCAAAGCAGGGCCTCGTGTTGATTTAACCTTTCTGAAACGTAGGTAGAAGTTGTACCCGGACTGTGAGGATGACAGTTGCCTGGCCACTGGTATGGTACCTGGGCCCATTCTTGTGTTTGGATCACAGTGGACAGATGGTGACCACTACACAGCAAACTGGAATGCAGGCTTGCCCAACCAGTACACGATATTACACTGAGAAAATTATTTGGTTTGTTCATATTCATCCATGCTTCTTTTTAAAGAAACGTAATCTGTAAGACTGCTACAGGCCTGTAGTACATGTTGGTTGCAGTCATGTATTGTGAATTTATATTGTAAGTTATTTCAATATTTTCTGAACACATTATATTAAAAGTTTGTTAAAAACAGAGTATAAAAGAAAATTAAAACACACCTTCATCAGTTTTACACACCCATATATTTCGCAGAAAAAATAGGCTTAGTGAATTGTCAAGGGAAAACATCAAACCCTCTTAGGACCCTAACCAAAAACATTCCAATTACAGGGCTGTGCCCTTTACTGCCTAGCAGAGCTTGCCCCGGAGGCTGGAGAGAACCACACAAAGGCAAGCGCTACAAATAATGGAATTTCTCAGTAGGTATATTTAACCCATTAAAACAGGTTGTTAACTGGTCCATCGGTATGGGAGCTATGTGAGCGCACTGGCAAAAGAGAAAACAGCTCTTCCGTAAGGGACATCCCACGGGCAGGTCAGCTGGGTGTGTCATCACTGTGAAGGTTCGCGTGGCTAAGCATCAGATGGGCCGTGTTGACTGCTGCTGATGAATAATGCATGTGTTTGTTCAGGGTCAGCTGCGCTCGCCTTCAGACTCTTGTGAAATACAAACAGCGCCACTCTCTAATATTACCCCCCAGACCTGACAGTCGTACACATTTATTTACTTTATTTTACATTTGCTCCTAATGAACAACTCTCCTTCAACATTGGGCCCACTGCAACAAATTTCTTGACACTAAATAATGACACCAAAATATCACAGTGAAATGCTGGAAACCTTTGAACAGGCTTGTGAAAATCGGTGCCCAGTGAAAGGTGTAAAAGTGTACACAGAAACCTGGAAAATAAGACAGGAAAAAAAAACACTCCAGTGGTTAATTTCTAAATACATGTAAATAATCCCAAGTGGAACAAAAGCATGTTTTTTGATACCTGTCTCTGGTATTATATGCTTTTAATCCACTTATGTGTAGCTAAACAGACTTCAAGGCCCCCAAAAACACGTTACTTTTCAATGTACATTAGTCTCAACGAATGCATGCCTTTCCAGAAAATAAAATTTGAAGTACAAATTTTCATATCCGTGTGTCACAGTCGTTCAAAATAATTTATAGAAATGTCTTGATGGCATTCTCATGATAAGTGTTTAGGATGACACTGAAAAATATTAAAAAGTTGTAGTTGAAATGTTTTCCAGTGAGTGTGGTCCTTCTTTAGACCACCTTAGTGCTTTGGTTGTGCTTTTAATTACCTGTTTCTTCACCATCATTTGTTAATGTTATGGTGTCAGCAGTATTGATACAAAAACACAAAGAAAAAAAATCGTAAAACTCCGATACTGCACTTAAAAAAAGGAATACACGAATAAATGAAATACATTATGAATCTAGTGTATTTCTATGGTTTAACCGCGACGCTTTTATTTACTTCAGGCTTTTTGCTAAATAGTCCGTGACTTGTGTGCAACGAAAGGGCAGTTTTTTTTTTTCTTTCATAAATGTAGGGGTGCAGAACTATTTCTTGGATTAATTAACATGGCTTACACTTAGGACACGACGCAATATGAAGGCAATTCACATGTTTAAAAGTGCTAAGAAAACGCTATTAAAAACGGAAGTGCAAGTTTTGAAAATTAAAAATTTCAAGTGAGATATTTTTCATCTAAAGAAGTAAAATACAAAGGAGGAAGCTATACCTCTAAAGGGAAGACACGCACTTCATTGATACTAATTGATTACACTGTTGTGATCCCAGTAGTCATGAACGTAGAATAAAACAAAACTGGAAAACATTGCATATATTTCCAATATAGTTAATTAAGACTTTCACTCAGTATATCAATCAATATACGAATCTGCCATCATGTAGGAAAACAGCAATTGCGTTCCCAATAACCAGTCCATAATTTAAAAAGTCAGCTCAGCTGTTTATTGCCCAGTTTTAAGAATCCCAGCTAAACATGTTCATTAGTATAAGAAAGTATTTTTTCAAAAAAGTTATCATTTATCAAAACGAGGTACTGCAATTGTATATTTGTTCAGTACTTACAGCATGTTATAAATGCAGTACGTCTAACATGTTCAAGGAGCATCTCAGATAACGTTTAAACGCGTTACTTATATCAAACTGAAATATAGTTAATATTTTAAAAGTTGGGTAGGGCATCTTTCAAGGTTCTTCACGGTGCCCCTCCCTGTTCAAATCGAAATTCTCTTCTCATCTGACTGACCACCTCAGTGTCGGGCTGTGACCGAGTGTGGACATGCTCATTTACTAACGCTGAACACACAGGGACGCGACACTGGAGCGGCGTGGCCGTGGATCGCGCTCTTTATTAACTTTTAATGAGTAACAAGGCGTTGCCTGTGCCCGCATCATTACGATCTCCCCGTTACATCTGTACACACGCTGGCGTGTTCACGTTCCCACAGCTCTCTGGCGCCACTCGAAGAGAAAGCCTGCAATTGCACATCATCTCCCGGAGGACCCATCGTGCTTTTCATCAAGGGCGAAAGCAATGAAATATTCCTTCCATATACTCCTTAGCGCTACATCAAAACCGGCCAAGAGGGACTAAAGCTGATCCATATACGATGAAGTTGAATAGTGTACTTGTTACGACGTGACACCAAGAGAATGGTCATTATAAGTAGTATTGTACTCACCTTTGGCATAAGGACAGTATAAGCAGCCAGTCGCGCTCACAAGGTATAATAAATGTTTATGAAATGTAAAAAAAAAAAAACATAATTCTCTGTGCACACAAGGTGGGGGGTTGAAAACGTCTACTAATAAAGCTTTTTTCGTTACACGAGTACTTAATGAATTATTCTGTTAATTCTCGTTTTCTCTTCCCAATGTACATCATTTAATTAAAACGAAGTTTTCCTCCGTTATTTAAGCTCCAATATGATTGGACATGAACAAAAAGCTGCCAGTAGAAGTGTTTCTTTTTTATTTACAATTTCACCTCAAAGGCAAATGTGTAATGTGTAGCTCGTTGGTTAAACACAGGCAATACCAGTTGTTAATTGATGTAATTACGCTTTACTTGTAATGGTCAGGTTGGTCTCTAGGCAGACATCAATCAGACTTCTATTGACCTGCCAAACTCCTTTTCAGCCGTTCCTGTTGGGACTCTTTCTGACTCTAATAGGGAAAAATGAGAACATCATCAGCATTAATTTAGGGATGGACCTCTGGCCAGGACGGTCCGCAACGAAAATGCGAGTGTCAGTCTCGACAAATGTCCCCAGAGGCTTACGTAGTATTTATTCAATTTATTATTTCGTTTGCTGTTAGTTCGGTGAAAACAAACCGCTTCATTTGAACGTTCGTCGATTAAAGCCATAATCTGATGTTTCATGGATTCTATTCTATCTCTGCCATTTCACGTACGGGAGTATTAGTGTTATTCGTCTGATCAATGGATCAATACGTATGTAGATAAACGTGTAAAACACGCTGACAATCACAAAACTGTACATTATGAATCAGTCTAGTTCATTTTAAAAATATATAGAACTTTTAATTACAGCCATAAAGAAAAAAAAAGTTACAACGTAATATCGGTTGCTACAGAAAATCTGTATATTTTATGCAAATTATTATGTTTATATATGTACGCAAACGTCAAACGCAATTCCAGAGTGTTATACAATGTTTACTTAATTTCCAGTGTCGTAGATAGCTTTCCCCTTAAGCACATAACATAAAGTAAGAGCACGCGCATCGTGCGCGCACCTTAAAGGAACACAGTGTTAGATGTGATTACTAAAGACATTATTCTATCCTTGCTGCCCTGCCGTTCCGGGATTGCTGTGACGTCACATCGATACCCTTGCATGGATGAATGCTAAAGAACTATACAGGCACAAATAATAGCACAAGCAGAGTCCATATCTTGCAAGTCTTAGGATATCCTTTAAGCCCTCTTCGGGTAACGCACAATATTTTTGTACTTGATGCAGGTTAATATTATTTACTAATCCTGTCCTTTGGAGGGTTATCTATATATAAATAAAAACTATTTGCTACTGTAAAAAGCTTCAAGCTTTCCTTGTAAGTGCAGTCATCTATTATTGAGCAAAGGGCCGTGTGTGGAAATGTCTGTAAGAATGCGCATTTGAAGCAGATTTGGTTACTATCGATCAAAGGGAAGATTATTGCTGATGGTAACAAAAGACGAAGCCATGTCTTTCTCGCAGTTTGGATATCCTTATAACGCAACTTCACAGGTAAGGAAAATTTTATTCTGTTTTTTCCTTCACACCTGAAGCTACCAGGTGTTTTGCCTGCTTCTCCGGAAGAGCCTGTTTATACTATATTACAAATAGTGTTTGACATCACAAACCAATAAAATTACAACAAAGTACATTTTATTATAACAAAATTAAATATAAAATTAACACGTAACTTTGAAATCAAAACTTCAAAGCAGTTTATGTATGATCAGTATGCTGCCTATGTCAGAACAAGTTCAACATCTCACAATTTATTCTTTCTATTTCGGCGTGAATTTTTTAATTATTATCTTCAATGAATTTTACAGCGTTTGTAGGCTAGACATGTTCCACACTAGATTAACTTCAATCTACGCTCATAGCCAATAATCAATACCTAAACGAAGCTTCCAGAAACACTTTTTAAACTAAGGTTCGTGCAAAAAAAAAAAAAAACTATTTCAAGTAAACTTTTTCTTTCAAAGTTTACACAATCGCTTTCTGTAACCTGTCACTTCTCTGCATGTAACCAATTTCTGTCTCTTGCACAAAACGTTATCAAAATGTAAAACGTGTTTTCCTGCATATTATTTTAAAAGCATGATTTGGGGCTTCGTTATATGTCTTGTAAATCTACTTTAAACATTATTTCATAATTTAAGCATTAATTCAAGCTTTTTTTCTTTTCTACCAACATCCACATATGAACACATGGACATAGGCCATATTGTTTAATTTCAGATGTAACTGCAATACTCAAAAATGTATGTATTTTGCTGCTTACCTTTTTGTTCTTTCTCTAAAATATTTCAGACACCATTTATGAAGATAATAGTTTTTACAGCCCACGCGACTGACATGTCTATTCAAAATTCTCTTTATGCAGTTTTTCGTGTCGGCAAACCCCAGTACGACTTGCTGCGATTCGATTTCCAGGTCGGTTTCTGATGGGTCCGGCGGCTCGCAGGCTGCAGGCGCCTTCTGCTGTCCTCCTTACGAGAACCGCCTCCTGGCCGGCACCCGGACGGAGCTGAGCGCCGCTCTCGGGATGTACGGCGCTCCGTATGCGGCTGCGGCTGCCGCCAGCCACAACTACGCCAACTACTTTCCCTACAGCGCAGACCCCTCCGCGCTTTACTCCACGTTGGTAAGTTTGCGCTGACTTACACATTTGTTTGGAAGTGTTTTTTAGGGTTTTTACTGTTTGTCCTCAGCTTATTAAAGGCTTTATAAAACTTGCCAACGTTTAACATGTTCAGTATCATACAAGCCACTTTTTTGAATCGTGGTAAAATTTAGGATTAGTTGTAAAAGCGTAAATTTCCTATACAAGTTCTGAGAACAAATACGAAGTAGTTCTGTCACTGAATGCAATAAATAACAGTAGATGTTTGCCTTATGTCCAGATTACAGGAAATACAAAATGTCCATAAGATGTATACGAGAACCATAATACATCATAGTTACAGCAATTAAACGAATTGTTAGGCATACAGTAGCTGTTAGATAAAATAGGATACACATTTTAAGGCTGACACCAGTGTTTTTCTTTGCATTATGCTCTTATTTTAGACTCCCCAGTATGAGATCAAGGATGGCACAGGGAACCTGCACTCTGGAATAGCCCAGCCGGCTGCCTACTATTCATATGATCCCTCTTTGGGGCAGTATCAGTATGACAGGTACACTGTTCTTTTAATCTTAATTACAGCTTTGCTGCAAATGACAAACGCAGGTGACTCATAACAATTAAAATGTACTAGAAGAAGAAAGGTGTTCTGAAAAAAAAAATAT
>JABJVR010000007.1:4143296-4156431 GCA_025773905.1 Chitala chitala | reverse complement strand
CCCCCCCCCCCCCCCCCCCCCCCCCCCCCCCCCCCCCCCCCGCCCCCCCCCCCCCCCCCCCCCCCCCCCCCCCACCCGCCCCCCCCCCCCCCCCCCCCCCCCCCCCCCCCCCCCCCCGCCCCCCCCGGCCCCCCCCCCCCCCCCCCCCCCCCCCCAAACTGACGTGGGTGTAAAGTCGCTATTTGTCAAGGTGCTGCCTGTGTCAAAGTGTCAGGCCCTGGGACAACGCAGGCAGCGCGGGCCGTTAGCCAAGGAGACGGGCCGTGCGCCTCAGCCAGGAATGAGCTGTCAGCGCCGAGTCAAACCGCCGCTTAGCTGTCTCGTTAGGAGAAACCGCTCCCCTCTGGCTCCTCTTCCATCTTTCTCTTTCCCCTCCTCAAGAAGAAAAATACAACTGTGTCATGGGAAATGGAAAATAAAGACTCAGTCATTGTGTACGCCGGAGCAAGTAACAAATGTCTTTCAGCGCAGGCCGCGTACTGCGCGGCTTTAGCAAAACTAATTGCCTTATGAAATCCGATCACAGAACAGGAACACAATGCAAGGATGCTCTATTTCATCTGCTATTATTCTATTAAATTCAGAACGAAACCTCTTCATGCCAGAATAAACACAAAACATGCATTTTTACAGAGCCTCAATAATATCATTGTGCCTTTTATTTATTTATTTAAAAACCACCATGTCCAAGCTTTGGGTAGAAATAAAGGCAAAGTACTCACAACGAATATCACAAACATCTGTGTAACAGTGCAAACAAACTGTGCACAACCACAGAAAATCATCGTGTTTTGGGGACATCTAATTGGCAATGAGCCACTGTAATTAAGTGCCAAAACAATGACAACAGAATATTAAATTAAACATGGGCCTAAAAACAATATAAAATATGTTCAAAATAACCAAAATAATGTATTTATTATGTGTACAGTAATCCTCTTTACTGTGTTGCTGGAAGGGTCAGGTTTGGAACCATTCCTACCAACAGAGCATGTACACGCTTGTATGGATCAATCATACTGTCTGAAGAAGTTTTATAGAACATTGGTAAGAATTTTGGAACTGTAGAGATAAACATCTTTTCATCACACTGAGAGGACAACAGAAACTAACCGGGAATCAACTCCACCGCTCCACACACAGACACACACAAAACATTGCTAGTGTCGCATTCTTTTTCTATATGAAAGCCCCTACCCGCACCCCCATCCTCACTGTCCATCTGTTACCTTTGCCCTACCCCAAACAGAAGCTTCTGATATTCCCAAGACTAATTACTCTGTAGACACCCGCAGACGGGTTCACACTTTCGTGTGTCTGTCTGCCTGCCCTTCGCTACTCTGAAATGCCTCCCTGGGGCTTTTTATGGAAAAAAGAAAATAAATTGGATCAACTGTCCAGAAATTTACACTCATGAGCTGAAAGGAGAGCAGGGAAAACACCCATCATATGCAAACAAGCACCTTTGACGTTTCATATTTCTGTTCAGCCTTCTGACCAAAACTGTCAGTGTACCCATAGAAGGATTTCAGGTAAAAAAAAAAAAAAGTAACAGTAGCATTAACACCAAACTGGTGTTACTATAATCTTGTTTTTACTCTATTATAATTTTAACTATGGAGTAGATTTAGTTGATAAAATCTTCAAATTATTTTCTTCAAATTATACATATATGTACAGTCACTGAAGCAATTCAAGTTTATTGAATTGCTTAAGGGTAA
The DNA here is from genome assembly GCA_025773905.1 of Chitala chitala. NCBI lineage: Eukaryota > Metazoa > Chordata > Actinopteri > Osteoglossiformes > Notopteridae > Chitala > Chitala chitala. Next base: position 4,154,710 of record JABJVR010000007.1, on the reverse strand, counting down.
AAACTCACAAGAGATCCCTGGGATTTGAGAGGACAACTCTTTGGTCAAGTTATGCGGTTATTATATAAATTGACAGCCAACCCAACTATGAATAGTTCACTTTGCAGGTAAATAGCAGGGAAAAAAGCAATCATATCCACTCTGAATGGCTCTTCTGACTATTTGGGGGGGGGTCATTTTGTGAAATTACCTTACACACTGGGCGATATGAGGAGAGCCACGCTAACAACAACTTCAAATCTGAAAGGCTGGAACATTAAAATGTTAGAAAAATCTTTTGAAACCTCTAATTTCTCCAAAATCATTTGCTTTAAAAGGGTCACATCTCACATCAATCTACGATTCTCTAACGTTAGCAAAAAATTACTGTAAAAAATTCTGATTAACTTGTTCATAGGAAAAAAGCTGACATGTTATTTCAGTTTAAATAAAAAATAACTCCAGAATACAAATCATGTTCTCCTTCACAGCTTTTACTGTACTGCTCATCAGCACATGGGCCAATTTCACGTCACTTACAGCAACAAGAGCTGTGTGAGCTGTTAGAACAACTGACACCTTACACACCGTCCCTTATTTTCTTTTTACTAGGCCAAAATGTGTTCCAGAACGATGTATAGCGTTAACTAATTGAAAGAGCTGTTTGATGGTTGTATGCACACATTTCCCTTAGGCGATTGTATAAGGGCGCTCTTGGGACTTGATAGGGTTTGAACCTGAAGAACGGCTATAAGAACAAAAAACGAAAGAACATTTCAAAGAACCATAAGTAATACAATCGGATAAACTGGAAAAATATTGCAAAAAAATACACAAACATTCAGGTACTCCAGCGTGAAGTGTTGGTTCAGTTGTCTGGAAGAGGAAGTTACCCCGAACCACCCAGACACTGCCTAGAAAAGGTCGTCATTCAGAACTCTATGTGCAAACAGGGAGATTTGTGAAAGAAGCCACCGGGAGGTCAAAGGTCACCCTGAAGTAGTTACTGAGTCCAGTAGCTGAGAGTGGAGTGAAGGAGCACCAGTCATCCATATCAAGAGCTCGGTGTAATGCTAGACTGTTCGGCAGGGCCGCAAAAAGGAAGCCATTACTTAAAAGGACACGTGAGATCAAGTTTGTCAAAGAGCACAAGAGTAAACCAGCAGCAACGTGGGACAAGGTTTGTGGTCCGATGACAAGAAAGTAGACCTGAACAGTCAAACTTTATAGTGATGATGTGTAATGCAAAATTAATGCTATCTACACATCGAAAAACAACATACCAAGAAGGAAACATTGGTGGTGGAATTGTGTGTTGGGGAAGGGGGGGTGTGGCAAGGGGTTCATGCTGGCTGGTTTTCATCAGTAGAGGCCGAGTGAACAAAATAAAAAAGATGGTGCAAAATACAGGAAAACACTTCAAGAATGTCTTCCTTATTGGTAAATAAACCGAAACTTGGAACGAAGCATAACGAGCACCAAAAATGAGGCCACAGGGGTTCATTAATGTGCAGCTGGATGTCTGTAATGGTCTCACTAAGCTGAGGACAATTCCAGGTGTGTTCATACTTAACCTCAATTTTTGTATTTTTTGTAATACGTCCGATATAACAGTCTCATATTAAAATTTATTTTTAGATTCAACTTTTTAAAATTTAAGTAACAGAGAGAACAAACTTCTAACATACACAACATATAATTCAGTAAAATCAGAGATTTGGTCAGAATATTTCTGCAGTAATGCAGTGTATGAGCAGACAATAGAGCTGACCCCATACAATATGTCATATCAAATTCAAAACTTTTTTTAAGAGAATTGTACCTGTTATGTCAGTAGAAGGTGTTCTCCCTGGAAACAGCAGTTTGGCAGATTGACTGGGCCTTTCCACACAAAGCTAGCAGGGTCAGCTCAGGTTCACAATGCCTCCACACCTCCTCATGGCAGTCTCCTGAGTCACAAGCCCTGCATATATCCATCCTTCTAAGTAACCGTTTATCCAGTCAGGGTTGTGGTAATTAGGAGCATTACCTGGGAAGCCTACTCTGAGAGTGGATTTACTTATCAACAGAGTTGACTGCCCTTTGGATGTCGAGGGCATGCGTGTGCAGGGCTGAGGCAGGATCCAAACCTTGTCCCCGCAGCCGTGAGGTAACAATGCCAGCCCCTGAAACAAAAATTAAAGCAATACTCAAAAAGAAAGATTTAATTCCTCTTTTTCTTCTTGATGTTCAAACCCAGGCATCAATCATTGAGGGGTTTTGTGTCACATACAGAGCATAAATGTTTCAGAGCCTTGTCAATAAGCAAATGAGGGCAGTTTGTGTCCTACAGCTGGTTTAACACAGCGCTGCTGGGCCCGTACGGACTCGCCAACAGTGTGCCTTTGATCTCTGCTTGTGTAACAGATAGCTCTGGGCTCGGTGCTGGCTGAAAGCTGATCCAGATGACTCCACAGAAAGAGGAAAAGCCAGAGACTGTCAGAGTTATGCTATAGGAAGTTCCTGAAGTAGGTATCAAAGGATTCGAGCGGCAGCAGTGACACACATTCTAGCGGCCGCCGTGACACACATAAGTGCACCTCTGCATCTTTGTTGTTTATGTTGAACCACATGAAGGAAATGGAGGTCATATCATTTTAGGGCCGACCCCCCTCCCCCCAACTTGTCCTGGCCCAGAACACCAACAGAAATCTGCAAAACTGACTAAGTGCAAGGACTCACTCCCCTAGGTTGATTCCCTGTGACTACAGCAAATCACACGTGGGGAACTGGATGCAGCCGTGGGACGTCTAAGCACGTTCATCTCTGAGCAATCTGTCACGGTTCTGGGAACTGCTTTAAATGTTTTTAAAAGCAAACATTAAATGACTGTTTTTAACAAGACTCATTCCAGACACTCATCTGCTTGACTTGTCCGCTGCATTTGCTGCAACCACGTGCCGTCACGTTTCCCAACCTAATGACTTCATTTTGAAAACGTACATTAAACAGGAATTCATTTACATAGGAGCTGTTTTCTTCTGTTGCATTTTCTTGAAACAGAGTTATCATTTTCAGTCTCGCTTAGCAACAAATAGGTACCAGCCTAAATTTTAACGCTGGTATTAAAGCGAATAACAAAAAGCTTAATTGCATGTTTCCTTTGGGTTTTACATACAACGCTGATAAAAGGAGCATCGAATTAACAAGGAATAAAAATAAATAAATAAATAAATAAAAATAATGTGAAACGTTTGGCACCACAGGTGCAATTTCCTTAAATATAATCCTCAACAGTTAAAGAGTACTGTTTAGGAGAAAAGAATGATAATCCTGCAACATTAGGGGCGACCTTAGGGGATGTGGAATTTATGGTTGTGCTCTGCTCATGCCACAGGGGTATTATCAGCCTTTAAACAAACCTATCATTTCTCACCGCTGGAGAGCTGGAGAAGAACATGTAGGTTATTGTACTCTGTCCCCCTCTGACAGGCCACGGCCGGCCCTCCCGCCCCAGTAATAAGGTACTTAGCACGCGGCAGAAGATTTATAAAGACAGGAGGCCTGGTTACAGCAGTCATGGATGTCAGAACAGGAAGGTGAGGGGGGGGGGTGGTGAAAGGGGATGGCTTGCTGGTCATAAGGCACCAGGAGACCCACCCCCAAACCCTGTGCCTTCCATCAGCATGGTGACACAGATGGGCCCACTGTGGCTACACACCTGCCCCCCCCCCATGCAGGTGACCCACCTCCACACTCCCCCAGCAGCTGCAGCACCTTATGCTGCTAGCCTGCTTCTTCTAGCACTGTCTTTGGCATGTTTTTGACCACCATGAAAGCGGTCGTTAAAAATTTTGTATACAGCTGAGGGCTCTATTTCTAAACTCTGTGATGTCGTACTTCAGGGATAAGTAAAATTGAAATTTCTGAGTCTGCGCTGCTTATAACTGCTGTGGGTAAAAAAAAACCATCCAAGTGACATTGTTTTTATTTTCATAGGACCCCTGCAGTTTTTCCTACAAAACACTGTCCAAAAAAAAACGCTCAAAGTAAAACTTTGTCAAGCGTACTCGTTTTAACAACTTTTCCGCACAGCTCTGGTCAAACGTATAAGGTATAAAAACATTTTAAAATCTTAAAGATAAAAATCTTAATTTTTGGTTATGTTAATAATCACGTGTAAATTACTGCATGTACACTAATAATCTTCTACAGTAATCTCTTACCCAAAACACTTCCAAATCACAGGACACACACACACACACACACACACACACACACACACACACACACACACACACACACACACACACACACACACACAACCTTTCAGTGTATAAAAGAAAGAGGACACTCAGGGCTAAAAGGAAAGCAGGCTAAATGGAAATCAAAGAGCAAACAATTTGGACTGACGGGGATCAAATGGTTCCTTTATTGCGGGTTGGAGCCCCCTCAATCAGCCCGCTGAAAGAATGGTCTGTGCACAGGTTGCTGGTACACACAGGTCAGGGTTGGGCTCGAGAGCGAGGGGTATACAAGAGAGTCTTCACACCGTCACCGAATCCCTTCAAATGGCCCAAGGGAAAAATGAAGAAAAAAGAGAGCCCCCTACTGGGCTGCTTGTGAATACACCTGAAAGTAACAACCATAACACAAAAAAAGTCACGCGGTGTGCTGTAACAAGGTGTTTTACACTGTTTATTTACATCCCACAAAGTGTTTGTAACAAGATGTTGTCTGTTTATAAACTACAACTCCTTCATCTGGGGGTACTGCTGAGTGACTGAACTAACAGGGTCAGTTTGTAGTTGTTTTTATTGTTGCTTTTTTATTGTACCAGATAGACTTACAGATGTCAAAAATTGACTCACACATGCCACATCAGGTGAGACCACTTTGATATTCACCCCCCCCCCAAAAAAACAAAAAAAAAAAATTACTAGCGTCAACATTTTTACCCCCCTCTCTTCCTCAGTATTTAAAAATCAGCCAAGGAATCTATGCTGTAAAACGCTGGGGGTTATTTTGTTTGCAGCTTTAGCTCTCACAAGATAACAGGCTGAATCATATTATCATTTAACACAAATATGAAGATGACAGAACCTTTGGCTACAGCTCTGTCAGCAACTGTCTAAAAACTTCATACGAGGAAAAAAGGAAAAAAAAAAAACGCTTTTAGGAAACCTTGCCCCTGTCACGATTATAAATACATTCCTTCATAGAGGATCGTCATGGGTGGCCCGCCCAGCAGGGCAGACTGGCGCGCTGACAATTGGTTACTATTTTGAATGTAAAACAAGCTCTGGACTGCATCTCAAGTGACAGCTTTGTTACTGAATAAATGGCACCAGTAACAACGTTTACAAAGGGGCATTTGTCAACATGTTTACACGATCGAGCCTTACAAGCACAGCAACGACGGTTAAAAAAAAAAAAAAGTGGAATAAAAGGCTGAACCCAAAACAGACATAAAGGATAGAAAATAAAGGAAGTCGACATTGTTCTTTGTGCTGGCTACTCTTACAGGCACCCCATAAGAGAGTTTCTGCCACTGGGAAGGGTGGTGGGAAACTGCCCCCCTCCCCCTGAGACACCGATGAATATTCAACAGGCAGGGTAACGCGAGTAGAGATGAGTCAGTGTCACCCCCTCATCCTTCATTTGCAGGACACCCCTCCCACAATTGCCATGCCGCATATATACTGTTGCTATGGTACAGGCGTTGCCAAGTCATTCTGTCCACCACTGCCCATGTAAGGAGAACACTTGTGCAAATCAGGGAAGAGGCCTTCTAGTGCCCTGGTCTGTGGTTTGACCCACACCAAACATGGCAGCTGTCATTCAAAGTATTAATGTGCAAGTACGCCTGAAAAACCACAAGCTTCAGGAGTCAAACCCTTCTTGTCCCTTTGACAGTTAACTGGTGTCAGGTTTCAAAAACGTACAACCCTGCAGAGTGTAAGTGCCCTGGTCAAACAGGGAAAATCGAGTCATACAGGTAGATCTACCAGTGACTCTTCAATAGTGAAGACACAACATTTTAATTTTACATTCACCTGTGGGTAGCCAAAGTGTTAAGGCAAAAAGCATAAACAGTTATAGGGTGCTAAGCAGTAACTGATTTACCAAGTGAAAACACATTTGATTGATGAAAATTTGTTAACAACATATACGATTACCATTGAATGAAGGGTTTCTCAAGACATCCTGCTGCATCCGTACAGTCGTCAGTCTGTCAAAGTAAAAGAAATGCCCTTGGTAAAAATCACACACCTTCTCCAACAAGTATTTGTGAAATGTTGGGCTGGAGGTAGGTGATGTGTAGGATTCATCAGGGCTCTGCCTTTTCATCTTTAAATTGATTCCGAAACCATGGCTGATGTTCACTTATGAATGAGTGAACCGCTGAATAAGAACTCTTAAACCACCACAGGGGGAGACCAACCACTTTCAAGCTTTCTCCTGGTTACATCATTCACAATCTCCAAAAGTACACGGCACCTGACAGGGGAGGGCTTTTTTAAAAGTCTTTTTGAAAGATGTTTTTTCCCCCCCTTTTTTTTTTATCCCACGTGAAACTTGGCAAGTTTGTGCACGCCCCAAACCCCAGCAGGCTGGCGAGGCGATCGGAGAGGGCTGTTTGCGGCCACACCATTAATCTTTTTTTCGCGTCTCCTGACACGCGAGCCGAATCTGCCCACATCCTCTGCATGCCGCTCTCTGCGGCTGATAATATCAGAGCCCCCAGGTCTGGCGGCCAGCAACATTTGAGTCACGGGCAAACGAGCACCCCCTCCCCACTGTGGGCCCTGGAGACAGCAATTCAAACTGGCTGCAAGGTGAAACCTGAAACCTCCACGAGCCCATTTCCACGGTTGTGGTCAAACGCCACTAAAAAAAAGGGGGCGTGGTCTCATCTGTCAAAGTTCACCTGGAAGTGAGAGAACAAGTGAGCGATAACTGAAGAGGCTCACCCGTAAAGAGCGTTGAAAAGTGAAAAGTTGAGTGAACGACAAACAACGCTTCCTCGTAAGTTTGGGCAATATTCAGATTTCACCCAAATACAGTTGTCACGCAGCACTGCTGATTTTAAGACTAACTTTTAAAGACAAATTAAGAGAATGTGTAAATATTCCAGTATGCAGTCTGCCATCAATCATAACTGTCATAGAAGCTGCTTTTACACATTAAATAAAAACTATATGCTTTTTAGAATCTCCTAATGCTTTGACACGGTAAACATGACAACTCAAAAAGAGGTTACAACCCTTTCCCCCATATAGTGACACAATGAGAGTCATTGAAGAGGGTCAGAGGAGAGAAGAGAGTTGAGGGAGATTAGCCATTCTGAAAAGATCCCTCAACTTTCTTTTTCAAGTGCCATTTGAGTCAGAGATGGAGCAAAGTAGTAGTGTCTGAGTGTGTGTGTAGGGAGGGAGGTGCATTATTGACCGATCTGCACCAGTTTAGGCAATTTGTGACCGCTTCTGATGTAATTAAACACATTCGTCAAATCAGATTACAGCAATCTGAACATCTTGTACACATTGTATGATTAGGGAAAAAAACACTCTAGATTATTGTGTAGAGAGGAGAAAAGAGTGCCTTGCTTTATTAGATTAGACGAGTCCCTGTTTACCAAAGTGCCACCGCGACGGTGACCTCCGGACCCAGTCTACTTGCCGATCTTGTTTCAACTGTTTCCTTACATCTTCTGCTGGTCATTCAGCACGATGTGAATCAAGACGATTCCTTTACGACAGGCGGCGGGGCTTTGGCATTAGTGAAAAGGAGCCATTTCTCTACTCAGCGACGCGTTCAAACACGATCTTTTAAAGTAACGAAAATACACAACATTGCAATCTGTAGCTCTTTTATGTGGCCGCCGCCAAAAACCGCACAGATTTGTAGAAATCTCTGTGTATCTGCACCGCCATCCAGTAAAATCATTATCTTAATCTCGGAGTCAGGGCGCGTTTCGTGTGATTTCTCTTTTTAAAACAGAGTGAAAAAAAGACAGACATCAAAGGGAAGCGGCGCGCGCTGCTAATTTTTCAGGCCGTCGAATGTGGCGGAGAGCTCGGATTTGAGGCTCTCTACCACTTCAAAGCGTGGCGCCTTAAAAGGTCTGGGTTTATTTTGACATGGATCTGCAGAGGTGAATGGGAATCAAGCAGCCGCTACAGACCCTTAAGAAGTCAGACTCCTTTCCCCTCCCCGTCTTGACAAAGACAGAAAGAAAAACAGAGAAAATTCAATAATGCCTCTGAGAGGCAGGATTACCTGAGGAGACGTCTGTTCTGTTATGCTGGGAGTGAATTCTCAAGTGCCCCCTCTCCAGATAGGCTAAAGACAGCGCTCAAAACGCACATCAAAACTTGCCTTTGAAGCAACGGGAGGCAATTAACCCCTTGAGTCCAAAATTACCAGTTGCCAGGGATGTGACATATCTTGTTTTGTTTTGCATGTTTGTTTGTTTTAAGAGAGGCTACTTCTTTAATGAAGCCTTGGAGTGTGCTTGGAAGACAACCTATTTCTGTCAGTCTGTGCGCAAAGTGGGGTAAACCTCAGGAGAGACCTCTGCTCCACTGTAGGAAATATTTGCACTTCTCATTTCTAAGGAACATGCTAACAATGCAGTGAAAACAAAGAAACTTGGAGTCTTGCGAATCTTAATTAAGCAACGCAAACGGAGAGACAATAAGGCAGAATTTCCCTATTTCCAACGTGTTTACGTGTCAACGAATCCTTATCGTCGTTTTGCATAAAAATAATTAGGATACAGGCAGTACTGAAACCAGCGGCAAAACCAGATGTTCCCGATATTGAAAATGAACAGTGAAACGCTGGTAGATATGAAGAATGACTGAATGCAATATAATGTAAAATCTGTTATGCGCTGAAATAAGATTAACAAAACATAGTCCACGCTGCGTGTTTGTATCTTTGCATCAGGCTGCCGAAATGTCTGCACAGAGAGGGTAGCCTAAAGTATCTTTCTTTAATATCGGCCGGCATCGTCTTAAGCGCGCTGGGAGGTGAGATCACGGAGGATTAACACACCTGAGACTCGGTGGTGCTTTATCGTTTTACCCTCCGTCGCACACACCTCCGCGATGTCAGCGCGAGGCTGACAAGATGTCACCTGCCGGCGGCTGCTCCTGATGCGCCGCTGGCTTTGGCACACCCGGTAGCGGAGCTACAAAAAGTGTCGCTGAAGCGCGGCGTTGCGCAGTCATGATGTCTCGGTTGTTATGGGATGGGGGGTGGCTGCTGCCGGAAGATCAGTGGGGGTGAGGAGGGGGGTCTGCACAAAAATTACCAGGCACACAAACCTTCAGTTCAAACAAATGCCCAAGACTGTGATCTGAACAATTAAAAGAGAAAACTGCATTTCACAGCAATTTTGTATCTTTCACTGAAACCAATGATTCATTTCAAAGAAGATTTATCGCCTTTTAATCCTGTAGGATAGACAGAAGATTCTGATCTTTTCAAGATATTGTTTTATGGGGGGATTTAAACTCGCTCTCCCGTGGCAGACGCAAAGATTACACAGTGATTATGAGGAACTCAATATTGTATGACAGCCCATCCATGTGAGGGACTTACAATCATGTTTCATTAATTCGGCTTGAATGAAGCCTCATTTCAGGCCTCAAGGAGCTTAAGATTTATGTGAAATTAATAACATAACAGATGTCTTCACAATTTGGCTCCTCTGGAAAGAAAAACTGATTACCTCAAAAACTTCAATGTGTTAAAATGCAGATCGTCGAGGGCTGTACTCCTAGGCAAAATGTTATTCATTTAAATCATTCATGCCCAAAAGACGTGGAGAAAATCAAACGCCAGATTCATATAAAGAGATGATATTCAACGTTTTTACATTGTTATAAACAGAAACGATTCACTCTTCCATATTAATAAGCTGTGCACTGGATATTTAAGCCGAAATGAAAGATGAGATATATCTTTGATAATCAGTCTGAAGACCCTGACTCGACGGAGCGTGGGTAGGTTAGGGGGGTATGGAGGAAGCTTTGTTTCTGATAATTTAATCGCTGTTTTGCCCTCAAAGGAAAACAAGATGCATCTGTGCTCGCGCAAATTTCAACGCCTTCGACAAGACACGGGGATCTCCGCGTTGTTCGCGAGTGCCGCGGGCCAAATGCTCCCTTCCTCTGCGCTGAAAAAGGCGCTTTGAGCGGTACGGCAGTTCAAAATTCAGTTCCTTTATCTGGGCTGTTCAACGAAAGTTGTTGTGCAAGATGAATTTTAACGTGAGCTTGGCAGGGGCACTATCCACTGCTGCGTCTTGAAATGAGTCGAGAAAAACAATCACGGAAAGAAAAGCAGTCCCTCGGCTTGTTTTGTGTAAACAAGTAGTTGAGGGACCACAACGGCGTTTATTGTTATTTGCATTTATAAAGCATTGTAGCACTACTGCCCGGACAACTTAACTGGAACCATTTGTTTATAAATATTCATTAAAGTATCTCCCTACCCTAAATACCATTATTGGCAACTGCAGCCACGTTCACAGCGCGTTTTCCCATGCTGTGCTGATAATTAACCAAAAACTGTCCTATTTCAAAAAACAAGATGCGTAAGACTTCTTAATTAGATTAAAGTGCTCACTGTTGGATCTCTTTAGAAAACGCGGTCGAACAGGAAAATTTTCAAATGGTTGATCTCGAGGATGACAATACAGCATTCACTTTAACATCGTCATGTGAAAGACTTGTTAAATCCTGCCACTGGTTATTGCACCTGGAAGATCTTAGGTGCGTATATTTGATATTGTAGTTTCTTTGCTTATAATGAAGGTGAGATTTAAAGACGATTTGAACTATTTTAACACCTAAATTTGATTTGAAGTTGATGTATAATAACAACAGGTGTAGCATTAACATCTGCTAGTCAGTACCAAGTACATCTATCCGTTACCAAAATGCCTTGTCAAAGGTGGCTTGGAGCCTATCCCAGGCAGCCTAGAGCACAACGCACGGGACATCCCATCACAGGGCAACATACATAATAAGAGGAATTCAGGTTTGAACAGTTCACTTAACCAGCATGTCTTTGAGGCTGTGGGAGAAAACCCATGCAATTAGAGGAAGAACATGCAGACTCCACACACAGTGCCGAGATTTGAACCCACAACACCAGAAGTTGGTACCCACTGGGCCACTGTGCTGCCCATTGAGTCCCAAGAAACAAACAGAAATGTCATTGTCTAAAAACTCATCAGACTTTAAACTGAAATACCTGTGTGTGTCGACCAGCAAATACCACAATGGGCTGTACAACAGCACAGAATTAATTTTAATATATTTACTTAAGGCGGCACAGTGGCGTGGTGGTTAGCACTGTCGTCACGCACCTCCAGGCCTGAGGTTCAATTCCCGCTTTGGGTCTGTGTGCGTGGAGTTTGCATGTTCTCCCTGTGCTTG
>JABJVR010000007.1:4124061-4143196 GCA_025773905.1 Chitala chitala | reverse complement strand
TGCTCTGGGATGGGCTCCAGGTTTCCCCGTGACCCTCACCAGGAATAAGCGGTTAAGATAATGGATGGATGGATATTTACTTAAATAAAACAGTAGTACATATATAAAGCTCTAGTTTACACAGAAGTGGTGCAGTTGTTGAATTTAAACATTACATATTGTTGTTTGTCTTGTATTCAGCACTGTCTGCACACATGCAGACTGCACAGCTGTACACATCTTTGTGTATGGATACAGCAAAGCCCACTTTTTATCGCTGTAGTGACCTTTGGAAAAAAAAGTATGAAAAAAAAGAACAATAAACACAAATCCTCACACTCAGAGTGAATATTGTAGTAATGTGCAGGCAAAGTTCCCTTAGCACTCTTCCTGCATAGCCTTTATTCTGCCTTCAAGTTAAAGCGGTGCAGTAATTGAAAAACCAATTAAATTTTTCATTAAAATGAAATCAATAAAGAAAGAAGCCAATGGAAGGAATAAGGAGGAAGTAATTTAATATTCAAGCTGCTTTTTTTCATTTTTAAATGAGTCCTGTTTTAAATAGAAAAATGCTCTCAGAGACCAAGTTATTAAGGTCATAAGATCTGAGGAATGAGAGCTTAAAACATTGCCCAAAATACTCTGTAATGGTTTCTAACTCGATATGAATCTCCAAACCTTTATACTGTCTTGTTGGCTTCTGCTGGCAACTTAATATTTAATACCTGAAAAGGTCTATTAGTTCACAATTTTCTGCAGAGAATTCAGCACTTTGCATATGATAAAACAAATTTAAGATAGAACTGACAAAATGCCAAAGATGAAATTACATCCTGTCAACAAGGTCGTGAAGTTTCAAAGTCACCACTCTGCATACAACTGAGAATCAAGAACCGCTTCAGGATGCTTAAAAATTACCCTGATACTTGTAATGAAAGCTTACATCCAATCGTTAACAAATTACGTTTCAACTAACTTTGTACAGCATCATGTTAGGTTTGGAATTAGTGATAAATTTTGTGCTTACTCCTGTTTACTTTTTTTTGCGGTTAGGATACAATGTGATTACTTTAGGAGTACAGGAATTTGACAGGGGGATTGTCATAGAGGGCAGATCCAAGGCCTGGGGGTGATGTGTGGTGGTGAAGGCCCTCCCAGCTTGGCAGATTGCCACTGTTAACTGTACTTATTACGCTCATCCCCTGAAGAGAGCATCAATCTCTGGCTCCTCCCTGACACTTCATTTATTCTCACATTCATTTGTCATGTCCCCAATCACCAGAATGAATAGAAAGTTTCACCCATGATGGATAGTGTTTCTAATTAAGACCAAAGAAAAGATCTGTGCTCAACTTCCAGACGTTATTTCTCCTTTTGTTTCCCCCCCCCCTCCTCTAATCAGAAAATCCACTTTCACCATGCTCTGTGAGTAAGGCACACAGTTTTTCTCATCTCCCTGCTGTAGGTCATCTGACACGAAGTACTGAGTAAAACTAGTCTTGTACAAAACAAGCTGCTGGTTTGTTTGCGTGTTTGTGGGATAAAGGCACAACACCATGGCAATGAGGGAAGGAAATCCCTGCAGTGGTTCATTTTAGTGAAGGCATGCAAATGGCATGACAATGTGCCGGTGTGTATCGTGAGTGCATTTGTTCCAATACTCCTTAATTACACCATTTTCAGAATAACCATTCAGTTGTTTTATTGTTATAATACATTCAAAGCCCAGTAATAGGGAATGCATTTCTGTTTATATTTCCCATCTGTTAAATCAGCCTCTTTAATGTCCTTTTCATAAGTGTCGGAAAGATTACAGGTCAACTTGAGGTCAGATCCACTACAGTATATTACAGTTCTAGCCAAACATTGAAGATGCCGATAAATAAAGGAAATTATTTATTTTCAACATTTAAATAAGTCTGATTAAGTAACCACATACAGCAAATACAACTATGTTGTTTAGTGTATTAACATATTGTGTGTCTCTGTGACATTCCAGTTACTCTCCAGTTATCCTGGCCATGAATCCAGGATGTTCTGGCAAAGAGTTGAAGGTGAATTGCAGGACACAGAAGAGATGGAACCATGGGCAGAGATTTGTTGGATGCTAGCATCCCCGGATATCTGTGGGGGCTGGACAGTTTCAGGACCTGGCAGGATGTTCACTGTTGAAAGTAACTGTCATACTTTCACCACAATTAAAAAAGGGGCAGGTAGGTCAAGGTGATCAAACTGAAAAAACGATTGTGAATTTGAAGAATTTCACAGCAAAAATAAGTAAACAAGTAAACACATTAATCTGAAAAAGGCTGCTCAGTTTTACTTAAACTCTTGCAAGGGATGTTTTGGTTTCAATCCCACATCCCTAAAGAACAGCCCACCTGCTGCCCCTCACCCAGCACGTTACGAGTTGCATCTGGCTTCCTTTTGCATCCACCTAAGTGTGAACAGAGGCCTGAGTCATAACCTGTTGTCGTGGGAACGAGCAGCCCAAATGTATTTCTGCGTTTGTGCTCCACTGACCTTACTGGGATACCTGAGACGACCTTTCAGATGACACAGAGAAACACTTATGCTACCTAAAGAACTGAGAAGAAACTGCCGTTTAGATTGCACGCACTTTTTCAGTTGCTTCATGACAGATTTTTTCACAGAACCTTGCTGTCAACACTCAGCATCTAGTAATCTGTAAATGAGGAAGAGTTAATCTAATTTGCATTTGAGTATAATCTTATTTCACATAATTTTACACACAGTTGCAAAACAATGGATTAATAGAAAAACACGCTAAAGAGTATTATTTCATTGAATAGGGATTCTGGCACCCACCCCTTGGGCTGTGACTCTGATTCTATGTGTACATCTGGAAGTTTAGTCATGTCAACTGGACTTCTTTCTCCTTTACACAGAAATGTTTCACCTTTTACCAAAAGGCTTCTTCAGTCTGACTCATCTGGACAACTGAGAATCTTCATAGACATCTGTGTGTACAGTTTGCCTGTTCTTTATATGTGTGGGTTTTCTCCAAGTGTTCCAGTTATGTCCTACACTCTGTGATTTATATGCACAGGGATCTTTATTGTCTTCAGGTAACACGCATGAGAATGAGCGCTCTGTGTTGGGCTGGCGTCTTCACCCAGAGCAGAGACCAATGTTCCCAATGCACCAACTTCTATAAGCAACTTTAAAATGAAATGATTACAGGCAAAACCTCTGCTGGTTGTTTATTATACTACACAGTGTATCATATTTAAGCTCTAGTAAACCAGTTCAATCAAAATCGTCATGTAGGTCACCCTGAAGTGAATTTTTTTCAGAACAGTAAATTCTACTGAGTTCTGCGATTTATATTGAAACATGAAGCAGCCCAGACCACAAGCTGTGCTTCTGTGTTGTGCAGAGCGAGACAGAATGAGAACTTCTCCAGTCCAGCAGCACCCACCAGGGCCTTATCACAGTCTCCATATGTCCAGAGCAGCATAGGACATGCCCTAGCAAGTAGGCCACTCAGTCAGGTAAAGGTAAAAGGTAACAGGACCCACAGCACACTGTCAATGTGCAATCCCAGGGAATATGGAGGGATTTCCTTTATGGAAGGGCAGAGGGCTGTATGAGGATTAATGGAGATCGGATAGGAAATGAAAGCGCAGGCCTGCGCATTAGCTGTCAAAGCCAAGACAGGAAGGCAGGCCTGCAAGTGGGACGGTTAATCATTTCAGAGGGTGTGAAGAGGCTGGGTAGAATTACAGGAAAGTGAGGTATTTATGGAATTAAGCAGAGTGTGACTGGTGAGCCGTGTTTAACTGGGCCAAGGAGAGGTGAGGGGCCTGTAGGAGCCAGGGCACGATAAGCCACCAATGGAATCAATTCCTGCAAATGCACCAAAACCACTCATGCATTGAAACGCGCCTCATATCTTTGCATGACAGCAGGTGCCTCGATTCTCACGTCACCACAGGGACTGCTTTCTAGATCATTTCTGGAAGCTGTACCTTTTTCATGCAGACCATGAAGATATTACCTTAAAATCAAAATTTTAATTCATTAAAAAGAAAATCAGCATTACTCTTCGTAGACATAGAAGAGACTACCGCCCATTACCCCACACACTAAAACGTGGTCTTGGCTTTCCTCTGACAAGATAGGGCCAAACGCTGAAACCAAAAGCACATCCCCTCAAAAGCAACAACATAAATCCCTCTTTCAACTTTGACCCAGTATTGGTGCGTACAGGACAACATGAGAACTTTAGGATGTATATAAACATCTTATTGTGTGTGTTTATGGTGTGGTGAAAGCTTCATGATTCATGCTTTTGAGACATCCTTTATAAATGCAGGCAAACAGTCAGCAATGTGTATAGTTCATATAACTGCATTTGATAATATTCTTGTTTATTCTTCGTACAGTCACTTAAATTATACATGAATAATTACATTTAAATGAGTTATTGCTGTCATAAACTGAAAATATTTGATGAAAAGTACAGTTAGATAGTCCGTTAATGCTTTGTGTTGTTTTTAATCAACGCTGCAATATTATTGAACTCTAAAGCTTTTTTTCCG
Organism: Chitala chitala; assembly: GCA_025773905.1. NCBI lineage: Eukaryota > Metazoa > Chordata > Actinopteri > Osteoglossiformes > Notopteridae > Chitala > Chitala chitala. The sequence continues at coordinate 4,138,652 of JABJVR010000007.1, read as the reverse complement.
CTTGCCTCTTTCAGAGTCCACGGAACTGGCAAAGTTGAGCTGACCAAATGAACGGTCTTTGACCCAAACACAATCACACAAACAGCCATTACACAGGTAGGATAAACACAGGTGATGTCCTTAATCCACTGTCCAACAATACAACACAAAAAAAGATCGGCTGTTGAGTGTGAGCCAAACCCCTTACTGAGTTCTTCTGAGTGAACGGCTTATTACTATAAAACAGGGATAGCACAAGGATAATAAAACCTTCTACATACAGAAAAAGGTCTAAAGGACTGTTTCCATGTAATCTCCAAGTGTGTACATATGGTAAGCCTGGTGTCCACTCATGCTTCTCTTGGTTAACACCTGCTTTTTATATAACCTGACTAGATCAAGCACTGATGCTGCCCACTACATTTCACACACTCGAGGTAGATTCTGTCTTCTTGAGTGGCCTGGTCTCACGGAGGAACGATGGCCTGGAAAAAAAAGGGATTCCCTGTTCAAAGTCAAACAAGAAGAGGCCCATAAGCAGAAGCAGTCCTCTGCTAACTGCTCACCCTGCTTTTGATGGGCATCAGCAGATCATTCATTACTCACTTGCCTCTGTCACATGAAAGAATGAACAGGCGCTGCAAAATTGATGACTGCATGGAAGTTCATATCACCGAAAGGGTTCCTATTTGGTGTCCTAGTCTCCATGTTAAAGGTGACAGGTGTGATGGATATGATGCTGTGCACTGAATCAGTCTTGAAAATAGAGTAATTACACAATCAATGCATGGAGGGTGGCCTGCATTTGTACTGATAGCTAACAGCACTGTGATTGGGGAGGGTGGGTTAATCAGAGCCTGCTGGGTACAGAGTCAGGACTCCCAGAGAACCCCAGCACTCCCCTTGCATGTTGTCATGCTCAAGTCAAGGTCAGGAAAGGGCTGGGGCTCTGGTGAAACAGGCCTGGCAGCACAGGCCAATCACAGTTAAAGGTTGCATATATAATGTGTACTAATAATCTGATGCTAGACAGACATTACACAGTAAGGAGAAGACCAACAGGAATTTAAAGAATGAATAGCTCTAATGTTTGTCTGTTTAGCACACTAGCAAAGGCCATGTTTTCCACAAATATCTTACCGTCATCAGTCCAGCATGTAATAGTTACATTTTGAGAGGATGAATGAACAGGTCAATAAAACTGGGAACATAAAATGCAACGACTTGGGTTTGCCACTGACCGTCTTCCACACCTCAGGCAGCTGTCAATCCTCGCTGTGCATTTCACAGACCAGCGACACTTACATACCCAAACCATTCCCCTCCTAGATTGAACACACCTTGAAAAACTCTGCCGACTGCATCCAATTCACGCACGTTTTCAAATGCCTCATGCACAAGTATAGGTGCAGCTGCACATAGAAATACAAAGTCCTCAAGCAAACAATAGAAACGGTTTTTGCTTGTCACTCTGTTTTGCGTTCATCTTTCTTGGATTTTTCTTCCGCTTCACAGAAAATAGCCTGCAAAATTTTAACTTTTTGTCTATGAACTTTGGCAGTCAGGCAGCTTGGGGAGTGATGCAGAGTCTAAAAAAGTCTGGTGAAACTTAACTTGCTCGAAATACAGATGCAGAAATCTGGCACGCTGCGGTGCTTCGACAAAATTTAAAGTTTTTCCACCGTGCCTGACGTAAGTCCTCTCCTGGATGTGGAAAATTGTGCACATACAGTGAATTTTTTCAAATGGTGTAGATGTCTCTGGTCTGAGCTAAGTTGGTTTGATTGATTTAACTAACAGTTGCATCAGTGGAGGACAGTGTGGATAAATTTTGCATTTGCAAGTGACATTTTCAACTATGTAGTGAGAACTACAGTCTTCTTCAGGGGTGGGCAATTAATTTTGCCAAGGGGCCACATAAAAGACTGGGACTCAATTCTGCTTAATATTAATTTAATCACTCTATAAAAAAGCTTTAAACTGTATAGTTTGGATAAACTTCTACAATTAAGAGTAGATATTATGATTGGGCAATGAAAATATGAAACTGGTATGGTATATAAGCCAACATCAAATCATTTAATTAACAATGACAAGAACAATTATACACAAAATATGCATTTAGCAGTATTCCAAAGACCAGCATTAAATTAACTTTATACAAAGTACTGCTGCTGTTCTACTTGTAGTCTAATCACTGCATTGTAATGGCGATTAAAATTGTAACCCTTAAACACAACAACCTGATCTCTGCACACTCAGCACACGGCTTTACCTTTGACTTCACTAAATAAATAATTCCAAGTCCATGTCTTGTTAAAAACTCTACATTATTATTAACCTTTGTTGTATTAACCTTTTTTTTTAACAGCAGCTTGCTTATGCTCGTAGGCACGCCAAATGTGTGTAAAATTTAAAAAAAAAAGCTGTCGCCTTCAAAATAAAAGCAGCGAGGTTACATAAAGTGCGCTATTTTTGTTCAATTCCTAATTTCCCAATGACAGCATGGGACAGTCAGGGACAGGCAAAGGGCCGGATGTGGCCCGCAGGCCGTACAATGCCCAGGTCTGGTCTTCTTTGTTTCACTTCCTTAAAAGAGATGTAATATGGGTTAAGGTTACTGAATTAGGTGTAGCTATGAAAGGCTTAAATGTGCCATGACCTGATATAGAGGGAGATGTCTGATTTCTGAGCCTTTCCCAGCCTTAGTTCTGTCACCTGTCCAAAGCTATGTCACCTCAAAACCAGGGCCTTGTGCGCAGTTCTGTTAAACTCAGTAATGACCCAGCGCTGGTCTGTTCTCAGTGTTAGAGAAGTCTGCCTCTGAATGAATCCCTTGTAGCAAGCTTAATTCCCACAAGAACACACAGGGTAAGGGACGCATCATCTTGGGAACACAGCAGAGTACACAAGCAGATTAATATTATGAAGTGTAATATTCCCCTAGTGGCATCTGCAAACTCCCGGGATTACAGGGTTTCCAAGCGATTACCAATGCAGGAGGGGGCTTGGAGGGGTGTTAAGCAGTAGGGAGGTCCCCTGTATCTACCCAGGGGTCCATCGAGCACAGACACTCTAACCAGGCTCATTCAGTGTCCGGGTCCACACCAAAAGTATTAAAAATGCGTGGGCCAAATTCTACCATCATTTTAGATATGAGCAGAAACTCTACATTCCAAACTGCCAGTAATATTCAGACTCTGGTGATACCAGCATTCGTTTATATTTCCAACTCTACATCATATTTGCACAATAGTGCACTGAGATGCTAAAAATAAGGCAATCACACAATGTAAAAGCATTCTATAACATGTCACACTTCCGTATAGAACATCGGTGGCACAGGCTATTTCCAAACAGGAGGAAAATATCTCAAAATGACAGTTATTATATGCTTTTCTGATAAGAATTTGAAATATCCTCCTTAAAACGTGCAAATCCCTGCAGAGCGATTTCTTTATACACATCACTTTTTTGGGTCTGCCTTTGAGTGCGCTGAAGAGATTCAGCAGGTTGTTTCAAGTCGTCTCTCCTGTGTCTCCTTAGCCTGTTAGCTGATTGAAAAGTAGGTTAAAGGGCTAGCTTTTGGTGCACCTCTGAAAACCAACATGTAATATGTGCTTTCTGGGATCTCCAGCATGCAGAACAAGTTAAGTGCTGCATGCATTTGAACTCAGTTTGAGTTAAAAAAAAAAAAAAAAAAAAAAAAAAGCGATCCAAACCAAAGTCAAAATACTTTCTTGAGTTGGTGTATTTCTGCTGTTGTACCTTTTGTGGAAGAGTGTTAGATTTAGATTTACCTGTGTAAATACTGGATGTATAAGCCTAAACCTCTGGAACTGCGCCCAAGAGAGAGGTGGAAGTCAGTCCCACCAAGGGTGTCAGGTTTCAGAGGCTCGAGACCCCGTTCCCAGCAGGCTGTCCGACCTCAGGACGTGAGGGTGCCCCCGCACTTCCGTGAGCGCCGGACAGACGCCGGTGCACACATGTGGAGCTGCAGGGGAGGAGCTGGGTGTGCGTTACCCCGCTGATTTCCTTGTCACCTCGCACAGGAAGCCAAGCACGCCACGGAGCCTGTCAGCATGTGATGCCAATAATAAGGCGTAATCAAGCACAGGCTGCAAGGGCGGGAAAGGAGCGCGTAAGGCAGGGCCCAGCTGGGGGCCTTCCAAAGGACTTAAGTAAGGCTGTCGTGTTTGAGGTCGTTAAGAGGAAGCAGCTCCGACATGTTGTGCCTGTTTTGATAAATACTATTCCCATTTATGCCACGCCAACATCACACAGAGAGGAAAGACCGGACACATTCGGGGAAAATAAAAAAAAAAAAAAACTTTTTATGCACAACCGAGTCCCTTGTAGATTCTGAAGGGTCCCTGGGACAGGACAGAGGAAACGAGCAGCAGTAAGGGCACCCCCCACCACCCACCCATCCAAATGGACTTCAAAACGACTCCTGTCCCTTCCTAATCCTGCTGTTCACATCAGAGAGGGCCACAGCCCCAATGGATCAGCACAGAACGGATTTTCCACTTAGCTTCATCGAGCTTGTGCCTGCTAGCCGCAAATTAAGGCTGCCGAAGGGGCAGCCAGCTCACACGAATGCCGCGCGTGGCGTCAAGAGGAGTGATATGTGACTGAGCAGGACGGCACGTCGCATACAGACCCTCCATTTAGGCCAAGCCATACCTACCATTTACTTTCAGTGCTGACACTGAAGCTGTGTTTTCAACCACACCCTGTGTGTACTATCTATTTCATCTTACTTGTGAAAGCCTGAATTATGTCTATAGTTAGACCTTACATTCATAACACTATAATAATCTCTATGCAAATCAATACAGAATAAACTACAAAAGCAAAGAATTTCAGTATGATTGGCACAATGTGTACCAAGATACCCGGTCTTATATCTAAATGGAAGTCTGGAGGCATATACTGCAATTACGTATAGTTACAGTTCTGTTGTACAATTTCAGTAAATCTTTGGTTTAATGCACATATTCAGAATGAAATAGTGCCCCAGTATATGTAAACTAATCTTGCTTTACACTCATGTGATGCTATTAAGGTGGTATTTATTTGGATACTGGCTTTCATGGAGGATATAAGAAACAAAAGGCAGCAGACCATGAATAACACTGCCAACATTTTATGGGTGTGTTTTATTAAATGAGAAAAAAAAAAAAGCTTATCAGCGCAGTGTTTACCTTTTTTTTTCCCTGTAAACAAATAATTCTTTTACTAGTGTGATTACATTCTCATTAACGCCAGGGAACATGTGCGGTCTTGTCCACTATGTTGGTCATCTCAGTCATTAGGCGATACAAATTGCTCTTTTCGATTAGCACGCGGCACCGTCCAGTTGGCGCCAACGCCGCGTTGGAGATTAAAGGGCACGCGGGAGCAGAATCATTTTCTAAATAACACTTAAAGCGCCATCCGAGGAAACATCCCTATTTATAATCCGTGAAATATGTCATTATTTGGATAATGCTGGAGATGAATTACTTTGCATACACTAGCTGGCAAGCGGCTGACCCGAGACCGTCTCGGATGACATCTTACAAAAGCCCAAGGAATCCATTCTCACTGCGCCTCTCAGCCGCTCTAATCAACGCGCCTTATTGTGACAAAGGCTTCATTGTTGCACTTCAAATTGCTGCTGGCGCTGCGGCTCCGATTTTTGCAACCGGAGGCACAGACTCCGAAGAGGAACTTCAACAAGCGAACACAGAATGGGAAATGAACTGGATAAATTAAATCTAGCATTATTGAAGGGAAATTAATATCGCTCGCGTACCACAATGTCGTCTCCACACCTATTAACCGAGCGGGGCGGTTGCTGGAACTGAGAGAAGCGATTTAAGTTAATTGCAAATTTTATAATTTCAGTTGTGGCATTGTGCAACCTACACAGGGCACACTATCTCATGTCAAATGGAAATGTGATCAGATCCAAATTAAAATTGGAATTCATTATCTAGTACAATGTGAAACAGTGTTTACTAGATAATTTAACATGTTATGTGCATTTTCCTTAAAATTGTACACCTGAAGTAGGTTTTGAAAACGACATCTGCATGTGGCAAAATGAGCCCGGAAACTGACAAGTTATATAGAAGACAGAACATTTAAGGTGGTATTACAAAGCCATAAATGTAAATGCCACAAGATATGAAAACATGTTCATCTGTATCACTTATCCAGAGTAGGGTTATAGGGGTGTTGAGCTTGTCCCAGGTTGCTTGGGGACTGGGTGGGGTACACCCTGCATAGGGTCTCAACCCATTACAGGGCACAATCACACAACACAGGACATTTGGAAATGCCAGTCATCCTGCAGCGCATCTTTGGGCTGGGGCGCTGGGGTACCTGGAAGAAGCCCCAGAAAAACAGGGAGAGCATGCAAACTCCACACACACACAGGGCTGGGGTGGGATTTTGGCCCCCAACCTGGGGGTGTGAGGCAGCGGTGATAGCCACGAAGCTACCGCCTGCCCCTGGAAATGAAAAAGTCATGCAAAATTACAACGTACATGAGTAAGAGGGATCCAGATATAAATACAAAAAAGACATTTGCATCAGATTATTAGAACTGGGAGATTATCGAGCAGTTTTATTGTATGTTTCAAAACTTTATTTCAGTTAATATCACTTTTAAACCATTTCAGAATATTTTCATAAACACTGCATTAATTAATAAAAAAAATTAATTAATGCCTAAATTTAAACTGTTGAATTTGTGTAGAGAAGGACATACTAAACCTCTACTTTAGTCCCCTCATGCAGGACATACTGAACCTCTACTTTAGTCCCCCCAAGCAGCACATACTGAACCTCTACTTTAGTCCCCCCAAGCAGGACATACTGAACTTCTACTTTAGTCCCCTCAAGCAGGACATACTGAACCTCTACTTTAGTCCCCTCAAGCAGGACATACTGAACCTCTACTTTATTCCCCCCAAGCAGGACATACTGAACCTCTACTTTATTCCCCCCCAAGCAGGACATACTGAACCTCTACTTTAGCATGCTAAACCTTTCTCTGGTAGTTCTGTGCAGGCTGTGGCTGCATGGGTTCAAACCCTAGCAGCACTATCCCTGTAAAAACTCTCCACATATACTTCTGACCATCTGGCATCCAGTGTCTAAGTGGAGCACGTGTTGAAGTATATGCATGAGTGTGGAAAGTCAGAACAACAAATGGGCACTGGTTCCACTCTCAATGTAGCAATATAACAGACAATTTGGTTGTTACATAGTCCAATGGCTACAGGTTTAATCTTAAAACCAAATTTCTTTTTTCCCCTATTTATTATTACACGTTCAGTACTGTTAATAAACTTACATATCCAGCTTTATTAATGCAGTTTAATGATTATTAAGTGGACCAGACCAAAGGGAAATTACTTGGTTCTCAGTATTTAACCAATCCCCTGGGGAAGCAGGGGGTAGTCATTGTTCAGCACAGGGGGAGCCAGCATTGAGTGTCTTACTCAGGGACACACCTGGTGGTTGGGGTGGGATTTGAACCAGGATACTCCTGCATCCCCACCTGGTGTTCTACCCATTGAGCCACCTTAATGAGGGAGGGAGAGGGTGGTGTCTGGAAAAATCATCACCAAGCCTTGTTACTACAGCCAGGATGTGGGTTAACAGCTGCATTTGCTATGGCAATCACTTCTTAAATGATTTAGCATTCCGATCTGTGACACACAAAGCAATTTCATACATGGGTGGCGTCTGCACACAGCCAAACCTGCACTATTTCAGGGTACCCCCCCCACACACACACATATACACCCATCAGGCACACATTGCCAAAGTCACACAATCAGGCCCAACATTATTCCCTGGTGAGGAAACCAATGTCCCTGATAAATTACAGAGATATAGGAAATAATGTGAAGGATTATATCCAGATACCACCTCTTATTTACTCATACTTGTATAACTGAAAACACCTGCCTACACTCCAATAGGATTTTAAGATTAATCTTAGTCAGATTTAATATATACAGATGGTCAGACAGGAAAAATTAGAAAAATAAGAAATATGAATATATTCATTTTGTATAATATGAGCTACTATTCATCTACTGCAAAGATTATGGCTTGATGTATTACTGTACTTAGGAATGAGACAAAGTTAATTTCTTCGCAGGCCAAATGTTACAGGCAGGATCCTTGGAATAATAATAATTCTACTGAGAACCAAATAAATTAAACTTAAGCTGCCTGCTCTGTGGGCATATTAATGGCTGGGCCAGGCTAGCCCCTGCGCCCTGCACAGAGTGGCATAGCGGGCAGTGGACCCTGATGGCTGTGAAGTTGGCACAGGACATTCATGTCATCTCTTGGCACAGATGCTGAGGCCTCCAGGTCAAGTTACACAAGAGATGCAGAGTTGCTAGGCTGTAGGTTTGTCAGCACCAACCGCACCCCCCACATCTGCTGCCATAAAGTAAACACCCAGGTAAAAGCAGATGCCAATCAGAAGGCCTAAGGTCATAAATATCAAAAAGCCTAGATATTTTGTGAAAGGCTATACAATTGTTTAGGTCAGGAATCTGTGTCATATCACTACACTCCCTTGGCTTCAAAACAGGCCCTTGGACTTCTAGGTCCTGACAGGCATCTTTTCCAATATCCTGAACCTGTTTGTAGCTTGAGGAAGTGGTAGGTTTCCGAACACTGGGGCACGCAGGAGTGGGGGGCAAATGTAAGCTGTCCAGCCAAATGCCCTCCTGCACTGACTTGCCTTCATCACGGGTCTCAGGGAGGGAGTTCCTGCATCCACGGGGTTGAACGGATCGAGAAGGTGTCAGACGCCAGACGTCTCGCATTCACACACAATGCGTATCTGTTCCTACTCTGCGTGAGGAGGCTAACAGGCGGAAGCCTTTTGGGAAGAGGCCGATTTCCAAAGTTCCTCACGCCATGTGCGAACATCCTTAACAGACAATCTGGGCTCTGAGGATACATGTTAGGCATTTCTCAGACGCTGAATCCGGGTTTTAAATGGGTTTGCAATCTGAAATGTCACTGAAATGGAACTCCCTCTTGCATTAGAATAGCAGCTGACGTCCAGGCCAAAAGTGAGCAGTAGGTTATTCAGTTGCACACGTGCATTCGGCAACTGATAATGCAGGCTGCACGGATATATGGACACAGGAAATAAGCTTTTATATGGAATTTATTTTTAAAGAAACCTAATAGCGCCATATTGTGGATTAAAAGCATTTCCTTTTTCACCCAGCAATGCAGTTTTTCAAGGTGACTACAAAGATTTGTTTAAACCACTGGGGATGTAAGGGATTTCAGCATGGGTGAAAAAAGTAGATATCAAAATTCATATTTAGCCCAGCTGTTTCAGTTTTGCTGTTTGATGTTGAGCAGATGTGCTATTGATGCACACAAAATATAATCAAATTTGGCTCAAGTGTCCAGGAGCAGATTAAACCTTCTTACCTTTAGTGTTTACAGCGTTAGTGAATCTGGGCCCAGGTGACACCGCTTCATCACTTTTGCATCCAGAGAGACAACATAAGGAAAAGCATGCAAACAGGCAGCGTTTCTGAGAACTGGAACTGTTTCATTTAAACAGCATTATGAAAAAATGTAGAGGAGGTAATCCAAAAGAGTTTGGGGGGGGGGGCGCAATAAGTGACCAACCAGCATTTCCTATTTTGGATTTTTGGTGGCTAGAACAAAGTGCTCGTGTCTCTCTCTTTCTCTGCCAGGCACAGTTTTGGATGAGGTACTGCACGAATGGTCCCTCTTCTCTTGACTGCTCTTTTTATAGCCCCCATCGATGGGTGAATGACGACGTTCCCCATCCACTCGAAAACAGACGTCTCCGCGCACTGAGCTACGCTCCTCAAAGCCATTTCTGGGGACAGTTAATGTGCCTATCACCTGAAGAAACTCCACTTTCCAACCCGTAACATGTCACACTAACATTTCATGTACTCACTGCCATATTTTCCGGGGTTTGCTGATTGCTAAAATTCATATTCACATGTGCATGTAAATCCTATGAGAAATGTTCATGTCTGTGTGCTTTCTGTTGCTTACTTTTTGTATACTACTGTGCAGAGGAAAACACTAGAAGTTTCTTTAATCTTTAATAATGACTGGCATACAGTCATAATCACTGTTTAAAATCTGCAACAACACTACACACACACACACACACACACACACACACACGTATATCACCAATCTCAACAATAAAATAAAAAATCATTATATGAAAGGTAAAACCATTATCAAACTATAGAAACATTGATAACATTTGGTGAGTAATGACACAGGAAACGTGTAATTCAGCAGGCTTGACAGGGGCACGAGCAGATACTGACACGCTTCCTGGTTAAAGTCCCATGTGGAGAGCTGCTGTTGTACTGAAACGTTTCCATACTGAAACATCCATTGATGTAAGATATAAGTGGCCCTTAATTGAAGCTTTTGGTTAAGAATGTAGAACTGAACTGGAAGTTTCTTTAACCAATTCTGTGAGTATTGTATAGCGTAATACTTCAATACCATTATTTATGAAATCAATCAATAAACAAAACTAAATACTGTATGAATTGCTCTTATAACTGAGTACCTACAGATTTAACATAACCTTGTCTATGAATTGCAAGATCTTGAGTTTTTTTTTACGTTATAGCTACTACTTGTAAGTCTGCTGCCCGCCCACCAAATTGTTTTCTGAAATCACAGTAGGCCCGTGTTCGATGACAAGGCAAACACACCTCATTGAAATCCTCGTCTGCTATTGTTCGTTTGTTGGATGCCGATGTAAAAACACTAAAAACAAGACGCTAACTAAACCATTTCATCGTCGCTCGTTTCCATCTGCCTGTCTGCTGAGCACAAAGAGGCGCAAATCATTCACATGCTGTTCTCATCAGCAGCGTCTCTTTTCATTTCCTTAGAGAGTTTCCGCTGATCGGAGTTTCCAATTGCGTCTCAAAAAGTGCCACAGCTAACCTTTGCGATTGCCAAGATTGTGATTAATTTTTCAAATACAGCTGTTGACCTATTATTGATAGAGAGGGTGGCCCCTTGAGACATGCATCTATTCATGGCATATAATGGAACGAGTTATTTCATCTGTGTTTACAAGGCGGCGTTGAAAGAGGAGCAGGAAGAGACGCTACAGGAAAAAAAATCCTGCCAATCTTGTTCCGTTTGCATAAAAACGCCAGTCAAAACTTTGTTTGAAAGGCTGATTGTGTGTTAGTGTTCATTCTGGGAAATAGTTGCCACACTACATAGATCACTGCTTAATGCTATTGCAGCATACTTCGTCTAAACTGCTTCCCGCTTCAACTGTAAATACATTAGAATAATGGATGTATGTTCAATAAAGTGTCATTATATTTATGTGTGGTGATATAACATGAACCATGTCCCTTAGTGAACAAAGTACTTAGCAAAATTAAGTTTAAAAAAAAATGACTGAGATGAACCTTCCTCTTTCAGTGGTCAATTTTCTGGTCTCTTTTACTGTTTTCTTGTAAACGGTGAGGAGTAAAAACGGTTCACTTATGCAACTTCCGGTTATTACCTGTTAATGGAAGTTTGATTGCAACCAGGTTCTGTCTGCTTCCAGGATGGTCAGCTCTTTTAACTGAAGATGTTATGGATGTTGTAAAATGTTTCGAACTGCTGCGCCTAGATTCTAAAGTGCTAAAGCCCATCTGCAACCGCATTTTGCAGGCCACAGGAAAGGCCAGCTGCTGAACAGCTAACTCGACAGCAGCTATGAACAAGTGGGAACGCAAACGTTGCCACAGATGACCCTCCAAAATATTTGTCTCGGCCCAGATTCTGGAAAAAAAACAGTTATCCTCCATATCTGGACAGGAAGACCTAGGGCCAGTATGGGGTGGGACACGTTTGGATGGAGATAAGAGGTGGCCCCCTTCATGTCCAGCCACGATCATTCCCACCACATCACTGATACTAACAGAATGTTTAAGCATGGAAAGCAGACCTCAATTAGCCTCACATATGTAACGATGTCCAAGTTAGAACCACCAACCTACTTTGTGTATTCACACATGTAACAAGTCCTTTTTGAGTTTAAGAGTGAAATATTCATTTCCCTGAAGTGCTCCTGATGAAAGACGACATTAAAATATATTATTACCTTTTCACATCTCACTCCGCATGTACCGTCCTGTTCTAATTATATTAACGCTTGAGTGATCAGTCCAGTTTGGTTTCAAATTTATCGGAAAGTGAAGAATCCAATTTCAGACTAAAAGAATGTTTCCGCACTGGCGGGTCAGTTGACCAACAAACGGTCAAAACAGCACTTATACGACGAGCGCTTGAAAATTGGACTCGCAGAACGAGCTCACGCCCAAAACGCGCTCCTCAGTCTCTTCCGTCCGTAGGAATCCCGGCAGTGGACAGAAAACGGAATAAAGAAAACAATTTACATGCAAATCAAAGTTTACAATTTCAATCTCCTTATGTCTGTTCCTCTGCAAATTTATATTCATATGTGCACAGACGTTCACTTAGCGGCAATCGGGTTTACAACATCTCAGTGTCTCCTGCTCGAAATGAGAGTGGATGTACATTTAATCACCGTTCTAGCTGCTCTCTGGAATGATGAGAGATTGTTCCCTGTCAGATGGGGGAAATGGCAGCAGGTATCAGAGCATGAAATAAAGAAGTAGTTGGAAGTGACAAGACCAGGATATGGTAGGGAAATGGATTCCACTTTTATTCTAAAGTTGCAAATAGCCTAATATAAATTAACAGTTCTCTATCTCAAAGCGGGAAATTGGTCTTTGAGATATACCACAAAATCCTGTTTGAGAACTACTGGTCTGTCAGATCTTTCTGCTAAGTCCTCTGGCTTTTTCTTATAACAAGTCCACATCAATACACTGTCGAGATTAATCCTCCACGGGAGAAAAAGAGACGTCAAAAGGAGTTAAAAGTAATCCAAACTGCAGGCCTTCTCTCTATGTGCTCTTTCACAGAATGACAAAGAGGTGCAATGCGGTACAACTCCACGTGAGGGCAGCAATGTAGTTCAGCAAGCTATGAAATTGTAGTGTTATTCAGACTCGTGAAAAATCGAATTTCTCACTGTTAAAGCACTTAAACAGGAACTGTAGAAATCAGTAGCTATTCTATTGAAAACCAAACATGGTATAATTCCAAAGAAATATACGGTAATACAAAAAATTACTTGTATGAATAAAATTAAAAAAGGAAGTGATGATTTGACTGTCTCAGCTGTTTTTTGCGCTGTCATCTTCAGAACCGTGGGGTGGCTTCCGGCCTTCGGCTATTGGACATATTTTCTTTATTATTATTATTGTTATTGTTATTGTAATTATTATTATTATTATTATTATTATTATTATTATTATTATTATCGTTGTTGTTGTTGTTGTAAGTGAAAAATTGGAACCAACAAGAGAAAAAAAAACATGCAATTGAAATTACCTTGCTTGTATGATATGACCTCGGGTAGGACACGTGGCTTTTACCTTTTCTACGCATTATATGCTCACAAGGAAAATATACCAAATTTATTTAGCTCTATTAATATCTTAGTGTTTCTTTAACAAACCCAGATGGCCACTTTTAGCAACATAGGAATATTTTTAAGGGTATACAATATTATTTACAACTGGGTTTTGCGAGAAAAAAAATGCAAATATGTATAACTGTTGAGACATGTTCAGTCTTATTGGAACTGGTAGTCATAGCAGAAGCTATTTCGACCTATAATTAGCGATTAATTAAATCCCAATCATGTTTTGTGTGTAATTAAATATTTTTATATAATGCTTGTACAAACAACGCTACACAACATAAATATATTCTTAACATTTTGTAAAAGGTTACGCTTTAAATTGTCATACGTAGAAAAGTACAATGCACCGTATCATTGTTTTGTGTAATGAAAGGTTTGCTTCTATGTTTTACGTAGTTGTGACTATTGTAGTTCCACTAGTACACCACTAGATGTCAATATTTTGTTTAACACATAAAAGTAACATATCTGCTTCTTACTGTCAAAACTTACTTCCAAATCTTACAGAATTAAAGAGCATCGTGATTATTGTGGGTATAAAGGTGGTAATCGAGTCCATCTAGCATTAACACCCAATTTTAATAACAGTAACAGGGTCCTTGGATAATTGTGCGGGAAATAAGAGTGATGTCTGCTGTTCATGTTTTAACATGTTGGTGTATTCAATTTCTAAATAAATTACAAGCATTAAAATTAATAATTTTTTTTTACAGAGACACATTTAAAAAACAGTCTTTCACTCGCGAATTTGCAGTAATGATCTTTTCACGTTTGTCTTTAAAAATCAGAAACAAAAATTGTGTTGATATTAAACTTAATATTTACCACAGTATCCGTACGACATGATTACTGTACTATTCGTAACGAATTGATCTGACAGTTAAAGAGAAGCACTTTAGGTTTTGTGTGTGTGTGTGGGGGGGGGGGGGGGGGGGGGGTGGTTTGGGGTGTTTTTAAAAATTAAAAAGTAAATAATCTTTTTTTTTTAAAAAATGCGTAGTGAAAAAAAAAAAAAAAAAATTTTAAAAAAAAA
>JABJVR010000007.1:4094486-4121578 GCA_025773905.1 Chitala chitala | reverse complement strand
ATGGCGGTCAGGCTCCGCCCCACTGCGGCGTAGTGCATAGGGCTGGCTCCACACGCATCGCGCAAGCACAGCTGTTCCCTCAGTACAGTGCTGTGTGCTCATGCTCAGTATAGCGCTGTGTGCTCATTCTCAGTACAGCGCTGCGTGCTCGTGCTCAGTACAGCGCTGCATGCTCATTCTCAGTATAGCTCTGTGTGCTCATGCTCAGTACAGAGCTGTGTGCTCATGCTCAGTACAGCGCTGCGTGCTCATTCTCAGTACAGTGCTGTGTGCTCATGCTCAGTATAGCGCTGCGTGCTCATGCTCAGTATAGCGCTGCGTGCTCATGCTCAGTACAGCGCTGCGTGCTCATGCTAAGTATAGCTCTGTGTGCTCATGCTAAGTACAGCGCTGCGTGCTCATGCTGAGTATAGCGCTGTGTGCTCATGCTCAGTACAGCACTGCGCGCTCATGCTAAGTATAGCGCTGTGTGCTCATGCTCAGTACAGCGCTGCGTGCTCATGCTCAGTACAGCGCTGCGTGCTCATGCTAAGTATAGCGCTGTGTGCTCATGCTCAGTACAGCGCTGCGTGCTCATGCTAAGTATAGCGCTGTGTGCTTATGCTCAGTACAGCGCTGCATGCTCATGCTAAGTATAGCGCTGTGTGCTCATGCTCAGTACAGTGCTGTGTGCTCATGCTCAGTACAGAGCTGCATGCTCATGCTAAGTATAGCGCTGCGTGCTCATGCTCAGTACAGCGCTGCGTGCTCATGCTCAGTACAGCGCTGCGTGCTCATGCTCAGTACAGCGCTGCGTGCTCATGCTGTATGTGTTTCTGCAGCTACCCTCCTAATCTCCCTGACTGTTTTCCAAACTGCCACGTTGGTGTTTTCTTCTGCAAGTGCGGGACGGGAAACAGCAGTGTGTATTACTTCAGGGGGGAGCAGTGGCCTCTCTCAAGGCTCGGTACCATTTGTGCACCCCCCCGAATACATCACCATATGTAGGCCAGGGTAGCTTTACACACAATTGCTGTCTCTTTTTGTCACTAGAGGCCTCCTTTTGTGCTAAGTAGCTTGCCACAGCTGTAAGGCGGGACCAGTGTGGGGCAGGCCCACCCCCCCCCCATTCACACTGGGCCTGTGGGGCTTGAAGACGGGGGGCGGAGCTGGGGAGTATGGTAATTTTCAGGAGAGGAAGTGACCAAACTATAGAGGAATGTTTGGAGATGACTGGGTGCTCCGTTGACTGCAGCTGGGAGATCGAGTGCAGGGCGGCAGAACTGAGCTCCCTCTAGCTGAGGCAAATATGCCCCATTTCACGGTGGTGCCGGTACAGGACAATAATCCCTCCAACTATGACAGCCTGGAGGGTATCAACTGGGTGGATTACAGAGACTCAGCACAGGGCTATCCTGGACATTTGGATACAGTCAGTTCTGATGGTGAGTTTCTGATTTGATTGGAGGTCTTCTAGAACTTTTGTCCTTACTTTTTAAGGAAAAGTATTTGCTTCACTAATATTTTCTGTATGGAGATTTTAATCAGCTATAATTAGTTTATCACAAAAGAGAAAACTTTATAAATTTCTGTCTTCAGTTACTTTGATAATGTTTTGTATTGTTGGCTGTAATGATGAAGCACTGTTGTTGTTCTTAGTTTGATATGTGAGTTTTGGGGGCATAAGACGGCGGGCCTTTAAGTTTGGTGGTGTTTCCTGCTGTGAGTGTTTGAAGGGAGTCCCAGGCCTTCTCATGCAGTTTGTTCTCATGTCCCATATGACAACAGACAGCCGGATTCACAGCCAGCTGAGCCAGACGACAGCTTTGTTGGGGGAAGGGGGAAATTTGGGGAGAGGGTGCATCTGAGGTATCAAAGGAGGGAGACACGAAAGGGTTCACAGGCAACAGAAGGCCTCGCAGACAAAAAGGGGGAGTAGCAGGAGCAGGGGGTGTTCCTTGAGACTGGATGAGCCTAGGGTGTTTCACACACAAAATTGATGTACTTTTCTCATGCGTGAAGTGCGCTTGTTTTCTGGAAAAAAAAACTGCCTGTTTATGGTTACAGAGGCAAGTTCTCTGGTTTCACATCTGCTGAACTCCAGCCAAATCTGGGACCTTCTCTTCATCAGTGAATTGATGAGGCAGATTGATGATGAAGACCCTGCAGCATGGGGCAGGGCGATTACGGGGGGGGGCGATTACAAGTGACTGACGCAGGTTTGCCAGGGTCCAGTGCGCAGTTTGGGAGCCTCCCAGCTGTCGTGTTTCCACCAGAGGAAAAAGCAGAGAGAACCGCAACATGGCTAGCCAGTTTCTAAGCGGTTACAGCTGCCCGCCCAGAGTACCAACACCCCACAATCCACCACGTATAGGCTGGCATATGAATCAACCTCTTTCAGACCAGCGCCTCAGTAACTGGGCTCCTACAGAGAACTATTTCTGGACTGTCCATGTGGAAAAGGCACTCTGACAGGTTGGTCCAGTGTCACTGTCCAAGTAGCAGCTGGTCCAACCTGCGGTGAGCAGAGCTTTCCTCTTTTTGTCTTGTGCTTAAAACGATAAAAGTCACAAGGCCACAAAGCCTCTGAACCCGAATGTTCTCTAATAACGTAAGCGGGTACAGATGTTCGGCAGCTGTGCGCATTTATTTGAAATTTCCTTGAAAGGTAAACTGTAAACTAAAAGATAAAAAGACCCTCTTCTCTGCACTCTCTTATTTTGCCTCAGAATTTTTGTAGACAAACTTGAAATGATGAGGTGAGTAGACGGTGTGGTTTTGCAGACTTTCGCAGTCACGGCTAAGACAGTTTTTCTGAGAAGACTCTATAAGCTGGGCCAGGTCAGAAATAACCTGAAGTGACCTGGAAAATGGGCCACAACGGAGGTCTTTCAAAGCACACTGTTTGTTTGTCTTGTGCTTTCTCTGCAATGTGCTGTTGTGGGTTTCCAAATGACTTCATTGTGTGACAAGTGATAAAACTCTTGGTACAACCATTATTATGAGTATTGTGTGTGTGTGTGTGTGTGTGTGTGTGTGTGTGTTACTTTTACATCTTTTGACATGTAATAACTATTTCATATTTGTGTCATATTAATATCTGTCCTGGGACTTAAACTGGTTTAAGAACCAGGCTGATTACAAGACCCGTCTTTAAGCACCGTTCCCAAACTGCTGTACGTTCACAATGAGGAATGTGAAAAACAATGATTAAGATGCAAGACTCCAATGCTCGTTTTTAGATGACAGCGGTGGCGGCACTGAGGAGGTGCACTGATGCATTCTGGGTGTCAGTGAAGCAGAGGCAGGCCCGGGACTCCACAGAACGTTTGAGCTGGGTTTCACGTGATAACAAAGCCATGTCTTTTTGAGCCCCCCCCCCCCCCTTTCCTGTCCTGGACAGAGTCATCATTATGCAGGTTTAGTGCAGTAAGGTGGATATCAAGAAACCTATTAGCAGTTAGCTCTGCGAATACTGTTACTCCAGTGCTCGCATACATGGTACAGTTTATGTATTTATCAGTATGTACTCTGTGTGTGTGTGTGTGTGTGTGTGTGTGTGTGTGTGTGTGTGTGTGTGTGTGTGTGTGTGTGTGTGTATCTTTACGTACTTTTGTATTTGCATGGATATGCAAATAAGTGGGCTTTGGCTAGTATTTGTGTGTTTATGTGTATTTGATGTTATTCTTGTATGTTTGTTGGGTTGTGTTTCAGTTTGTGTGTGGGAGGGGTTTGTGATTACATGCATGTCGTAATGTATGTTGCATGTACAGCCACAGAGAATACCCAGATAGAACAAAATAAAGCTTAAGGCCATGATGAGAGGTGTTTTTGCCCATGATAAGGGCTGAATTGTTAGCCACAAGGTACACACATAGCAAGGAAGGCTAAAACACTCGTGTTGACAGCTCCTTCCTCACTGCTAACACACAGCGTGTTCCCCCGTGGGACAGGGCAGGACACAGCTGGACGAGTCAGGTGAGGCACACGCATGAGGCACACGCATGAGGCACACACATGCCCCAGAGGCATCAATTAAGCTCCCACACATACTTTGGAGAGGTTAAGTGCCATTCAGCAGTGAAATTAAATTAGGAGAGTTTTCTCACTCTAAATCACAAAACCGAAATGTCGCTCACTGAAATTAAATCTACCATCAGTGTCTCAGCAGAGTCAAAGGAGTGTAATAATATTTTAAATGAATTCATTGTTGTTAATTTGAATTAGTCAAACATCATTCTATGTGACCTCACGGACTGCAGCGTGCTGATAATGGGTGCTGTTCGCCATTTGGCGTAACTGGAGTGGGTTGCCATTTTCTTCTCTAGGGCACCAGGGCATTTGGCATTACCAGGCAGTCTTACATTTAAGTAATCATGTGACCAAGTGTCCAACCTGCTTATTTTCTGAGAGCCATTGACTAGAGGGGAGCGCAGCTCCTGTAATCGAGGAGTGACAAGATTTGGGTCTGAGTCCAGCCTCGGCACTGTGTGTGCAGCTGGCTTGTTCTCCTCATGCCTATAATGTTTATTACACATGCTTTCTCCCCGCCCTAACTTGCTTTGACAAAATGAATGAATGAATGAAGGGATGAATTCATTAGAGTTATTTTTTGAGATATTTAATTCAAAAATCATATGAAATCCAAGCACCTTAACATTACCATGTTTATAAATATGTGTAAAATAATGCAATCAGAGAATCATTAAATATTTAGTTGAACTCATTAAACTCTGTTTTAAATTAGTTTGTTATGGAATTACAGCAAGCATAAATTTATTGTATTATTTAACCAAATGACTATTTTGGCAGTGGTTACTAATGACATGGGAACCTCAGAATTGTTTCACTGTTTCTTTTCATTAATTGATACTTTTCCACACCACACCATGCTGCTTTTCCACTGGCGTGCCTCACCTGAACCGTACCACACCACATCATGCCATGCTGCTTTTCCACTGGCGTGCCTCACCTGAGCCATACCACACCACACCACGCCATGCTGCTTTTCCACTGGCGTGCCTCACCTGGCTGTACCACACCACGTCATGCCATGCTGCTTTTCCACTGGCATGCCTCACCTGGGCCGTACCGCACCTCACCTCACCAAGCTGCTTTTCCACTCGCACACCTGACCTGGGCTGTACCACACCACACCATGCTGCTTTTCCACTGGCCAGCCACACCCAGGCCGTACCACGCCACACCACACCGACAGAGCCTGGAATGGTACGTGTTGCTTTTCAGTTGGATTAGTATTGCTCAGAAAAAGACATTGGCAAGTCGTTGCTGAACTTGGCAGAATGAACATTTGCTGTATTTTCTCCTACAACCAAAAAGCCAAAATTGCTCACACCAAATTGCTCTTGGTTGTCCCAGTTTTGCATGTTTTCATCTTGAATTGAAATGAAATTTTTAGCAAAACCAAAAACTGCACCGGCTGGACTTGAAAATTAAAACTAGCGCTTACATTCCAGTGAAGAAACACCCTAATCAAAAAGTTCACTGTGACGTCGGAGTCCCACATGTTTAGGGTTTGCTCCTGAGCAGGGCTCGACTTGTACGGTACAGTACAGTATGGGTCAGGTCAAAGTGCAGTGCAGAAACACCCAAGGGCAGAATGCTGTGGTACAATGCAGTTAAATTGTGCACAGGAAAATCTCCAAATGTCTCAAGCAAAACACCTATTGTTTCCCTTTAACATAGCTAAAATGTTTCTAAAGTTCCAAAACCCAAAATAGTTACTGTACAGGAAGCATTCCAAAGAGGCATTTATACACAGTTTAAAAGCTGCCAGTCCAGTCCCTTACCAAACATAACACAGAGCATCACTATGGTGCTTTATTAAAAGTGTTGGCTTTGTTTTATCACATTTTCTACTTGACCAGTATCTGTTTAATTAGATTTTGATTAAAATGATTTAAGGTATTTCTACATTGATCTTGAAACACTATTTTGAATTCTTTCCTGTGCTCAGTTATGATCATTACACACAGCCCAGTATTACATCTTTATAACTTTCTCTATCCTGGTAATAATGTCCACAGAATCATACAGAGCAGTTGTGCTTCATAAGCAGTTTATGCCTGTAGAAAGCAGTGTCTGTGTAGTAACTGCCAGAGTTTGTCTTTGTGTCAAAATGTTCTTTTGTCAGCTTGCTGGATCAGTGTTTCTGTGAATATTAACTGCTGCTGAAAGCAGTACATACCAGCACAGGAGCAAAACAGTCTAGATGGTTGGGAAGGGATTTTTTTGTGGTCCCCTTGCCATGTCACACTTGGTCCCTGAGACTGGATTTAATGAAATTCTAAATGCTGCTGCTTTTTGGAATCAAAGCAGTTTTAACTTGCAGTTCTGTGGACAGCCAGGAATCCTTTCTTCCATCACGATAGGACGGCTTCTCAGCAGGTCAGAGATCCTCTGAATTTGTACACACATTCCTCTGCATCATCCAACCATTTACTGATGCATAGTCACAGACAACATGGCTATACAGTTAACCAATAACTAGCCAAGCACCACTCTCAGGTAGAGACTCGGTCATTGTATACACTTTAAACATGGGTCCATTTTTCAGTAATAAGGCATATCTGGTAGCATTTCATCACCTGTTCTTCATTCAACCTGAGATCAACTTGACTCATTTGCTCTCTCTGTATCCAGTGACAAACTCATAAATGAAATCTTACCTGAAAGCAGCTGTGTGGAGGATTGAGATGTTCCAAGGCAATAGCTCTCAAATGGGGGTGCTATTACCCCCAGGAGTACTCAACAGCACCTGCAGGGGTACTTTACAAATTATGAACTTTGACAATAAAATATTTATTGAGAAGTAGCCTGTAATTAATTAGAAAAAAATACCTTAAAAATTTTACAAAATGCATACAAAAAATATCAAGGAGTGATAGAGAGGGGAAAATCTTACAAGGGGGGGAAATCAAATCAAAAAGGCTTGAGAGTTACTGTTTATCTTCAAGACTAAAAGATGGAAAGGCTTGCACAAATCAAAAAGGCTTGAGAGTTACTGTTCTTAGAGACAACAGGAAGCAGATTTCCACATCCACAATGAAGGCACATCGTCTCCAAAAGGAGGCATCTTCACCATAGCAAGGGTTCAAAGAAAGAAGACACGCATCTATTTATGTTATGTTTTTAATGAAAATTCACTTGCACAGTCTACCCATGAGCCCTTTGGTTCAGTTCCGTCTCTCCACAGGTCCACAGCAGCTCCCATGTCAAGGCTTGGAGCCACAACTGTACTAACATAGTTTCCTGAAAGATTAATGAATATCTGGCACGTAATTCAGTTACCCAGAGGTTACATCAGCAGTACAGCCACAAGAGTACTGTGTACCTGCAAAGACTGCAGCTGAACAACATCAGAGCCCTGCGTTTACGTCTGTGTGCATGGCCTTACCTGTTCTTTGCAGTGGAGAGTTGCCGTTAGATACCTGCTTCTTACTTTAGCAGACGCAAATGGTGAAGATATTTAGTAAGCTGCTTGTTTTTGGTTCCGGAACATTCAATGGACTCAAACAACCTTTCACATTTAAAATTAAATCAAGCTTTGTTGAACTCCACTCTTCAGTTTTTCCAGAGTCATTAATCCCACCCTGCCCCCCCGCCCCACCTAAGCGGCTGTACGCCACATGTTAACAGATTTGGAGGACAGCGTGCCAAGTCGTAGCTTGACGTAAAAAGGCCAAAGTGGAATTACATCTTCTTAGTCTTAATTAAATCCATCTTAAATGTTCATTAGTGGTGAAAGGCAAGTCGTTTAGGCCATAAACGTTTTGGTCTCTAAGGAGCTAAGAGAAATAATCTATTTTCATGCACAGTTATTCAACCTGTTCCTTCACTTAATACTAATATTTAAAACTACAATAAGCCATAAGCCATACATTCATACCCCCCCCACACACACAAAGGGGAAGCATAAACATTGTGTGGTGACCATATGTAATGTTGGGGCCTCTGGACTTTGTGTATGCATGGCCCAGATGTTGTTCTTTTGTGATTTTCAGTACATATAATACAGTTGCTACATCAGTTAAGTTTCTTTGGCTAATACTGCTACAAAGTAATAACTGTTACAATTACATGGTACCGTGCAAATAGTGCTCAATGGTGAAATGCAAAATGCACATAAACTACGCGAGTCTTAAAACATGACAATGTGGGCCTAGCCACATGCAAATTCATTTCTGATTTTATGTCATGCACAGGCAGTAACATTATGGCAAGAGGATGACAGTTGCAGCATTTCAAATGAAACCTGCAGGTTTTGTTGTGTTCTTCATGTTGATGTTGCCATTAGATGCCCCCGTGAGTGTGAACTGTCCACACTATGGCACTAGTGGCGGTTCACTTGTGACTGGAGTTGTTACTGCACCAATCTATGGTATAATGTGTTACTTTGTATGTCACTTTCTCACAAGATCGTGTCACATTCCACATTTGGCTGTAACAGTCAATTGCTGCAATGCTGTTGACATGTTTCACATAATGTCATGAGGGAATTGTGACAGGAAGTGTTGAGGTCAGATTTATGTCTGTGGGATTAAACTCTCCCATTTAGAGCAGCGCTACATTTACCTGCTGAGCACAGTACTGTGTGATCTTTCACACACTTGCGCGAGCTCCTTAGGCTTGATCTTATACCATCTATTCAATATAAGACTATAGTTCACTTGTCTGGGTTTTTTCCAGTAGCTACCATGCCAAAGCAATCCTTTTAGTAAAGTGGAAATATTTTATTGGAGAAGAAGACTTCTGTCTGTGTCAAACTTGAGATATGCAGCATAGTTATCCTTAAATGCTAATGAACTGTTTTTACCTCGTGTTTGCCCAAAGAATCACAGGTAGAGACAGTTACAAATCAATGTTTTATGCAAAAAAACAGCAAGTAGCACAGTATGTTAAAGTGTAGTATTTTAAAGTGGCCTGACCTGATATGAGAAATGTTTCTGTTGTTGAAGGCTGATGGAACCTGTCTAGATTATCAACATCCACAGCTGTGAATTCTCATTTGCTTTTGCCTACAGCAACAACCCTATTAAAAGTGGCAACATTTGCCAGAATAGGCAGTTTTTGATCTCCATGAAAAACATCTTTCAGGCAGGAGCGCTAACTTGTTCAAGCTTGCCCTTGAAGTTCTTTTCCTCTCTTTCAAACCATGGGGCTCCAGAACCCCAGAGAGAATTTAACATGTTCCTATTAATCCTTAATCTCTTTAATTACAGTGTTTTACTTGGGGCTGCAGAAAAGGGAAGCCGCCCTAATGCTTGCAGAGAACATTCAGAGGTGCTTCAATGAACTTTTGGGGAAACCTGACCCTCAAAATAAACAACATATCATGGAATCTAATGCTGCTTGCAGCACTAACATGCCTGTGTCATCTGATTAAGGATTAGGCTGAGATGTAGTTTTTGCCCAGTCTCCCGATACATACTGTACTCCCACGGAAGAATACACAAAGCACAGAGAAAACTCCTGCAAAGCACACCATTGCCATCATTGCCTGCCATAATGGCTAGACAAACAGTAGGGGCAGTATTTGCCCACATAGTTTAATTTCAGTCACTGATTTACAGTATACAGTATGTTTGAGCTAGATGCATGACACAGTTAACATGACATAGAGATTTCCATGATGCCTCGATTAGTCATAACTGTTAATTAGTTTTGCAGAGCAGTAATATTGTAAATATGTTAATGATGTACAGCTGTGAGCAGATAATAAAGGCATACAGAATTGGAGGCTGTTTTGTTTTGGACTGTTCTTTTTTTTTAACTACATTATTTTGAGAGGGAGATCAGGTTTGATCACAGTTTTCTCCCATTTTTATAATTAACTTTGTGTTTGTGTGCATTAGAATGGTAATACAAATACAAACCCTAGTCAGTTTATATTTAAAATGGAGTGTATTTAGATACGGTGCTGAATAATTTAGTTACTGTATAAAAATACTGATGTATTTACAACAGAATTGTTCAGTGAAAGCAGGAAGAAAACATCGTAGTGGTTGGATGTTACATTATATTCAAAGATTCCATAGTTTACAGGAAGTAGTTTGGTGTGAATTAACCCAGTCCTGAATACTGGCGAGTTTGTTAAAAACAGTCAGGAAATTGTGAACAAAGGAACATTGTTGAAAATGGTGTACAAATCAATGTTATTGGCAGAATTGGGCTGGCTGTGCGCACATCGCCATGGGTGAAAATGCTTATGCATACCCCCACTCTCCGTCTCTCCATGTGGGTTAATCCCACTTAAAGTATCAGGGTGGGCACACACACTTGTGTGTGGGTTTGTGTATGGATGTTTGTGTGCCTGGACAGAAACCCCTGCCAGCGAGCTGGACCTCTCAGTATCAGGGCATCGCAGACCGTACCCAGCTCTGCTCTGGGCGCAGATTTCCATAGCAGAAGGAGAGGAGCGTGAGAGAACGGAGCAGGATGAATGGCTGTGTGGCACAGGGGCCAGGTGAGTGGACTGGGGGGGAGAGGTGGTACTGGCTGCCACTCATACTGTCCTTCACTACTGGGGAGGGTGGTCTGGGTCGCTCATCGAGTCTTGCAGTGTCCTCAACATCCAGAGCTGTTGTGATTATCTTCAAGACTAAAAGATGGAACCTTCAGCATAACACAGCAATTCACCAGTCAAACCCAACCAGGTCCCAGTATTTCTGAGACCTGCTTTATATATGCAAAACAAAATTTGCCTGTTATCACATATTACACAACCCATCCTTCAGGGCATCCATCTGCCCTTGTTTACATCCCATTAAGTTAGCATGTTAGGTTAGAGGACTAATCCTCAACCTAGTTGGACCTACAGGCACAATAACGTCCACTTAAAACTACTATGCCGTTCTGCTATCTTTTTTCTCTTAGGTGTCTGTGATTTATCTTGCTCTGTAACCATACTGCGTTAGAGTAAATAACAACATGTGGCGTGAACATACAACTTTTATAAGTCATGAAAACGAAACTGTCATGGCATTACTGCATTGTTCATACAGTAACAGCTACCAAAACTTGGCATACAAATAAAAATGTAATTACTATCGATCGGAACAGTAACTGCTACCAACACATTGCAAACAAATAGAATCTCACCTAAACATCTCAAGTTGCAGTAATAAATGAATACGAATAACAAAACAAAACAATACATCATGGTATGACATTCATGTACTTCAATTTATTTTTGCTATAGTGTTCATACAGTCACTACTACCAATAGATCAATAACCTACAAATTACTGTGCTGTATGTGTTGTCAGATATTTACATCTTTACAAGATGCAGAAGTTTCCTGGTACGAATCCCAGCCCAGCTACCAGGTGTGTCCTTGAGCAAGACACCCTGCAACAGCTCATTGAAATAGACGTGAAATGTTGTACGTCGCTTTGGAGAAAAGCGTCTGCTAAATAAATAAATTACTTAGTTACAAATAAATTAATATCGAATAAGTAATATGCAATAAACGTTATTTTTCAAGTGCTTATATTTACTGTAGTGTCTATGCAATTAAATTTATTTGATATAGCACTTTTCACAAGAGGTTGCCTCATAGTGCTTTAAAAGAAGAAATCAAAAATATTACAGAATTAACATCTTGTGTCAAGTCTAGCACCTGTAGTGGCCTACTCTGGCCACTAGGTGCTGCTGTTTCTTCCTTTTTCCTACCTGTCCACACTTCTTTTCACTTAATTTCTTTATTTTAGTTTGAGAAGATCAAATAAAATGCATACATCAACAACAACAAAAAAAATTGAAAAAGGATGTAGTCAAAGCCATCGATTATTATTCTGCGCCTTTGCCTAAATTAAAATTTACTCAATTATTTATATAATTACGTTAATTCAATTATTTGGCCTCAGTTACTTGAGGCTTCTTAGTTAATTCTATTATCACTGTCACCTGTGTCACTATACCCTCTCCTCTGTATTTAAACCCTCCCCTTTCCGCTGTCCTCTGCCAGTTGTTGAGTTTTTGTGTGGAACTGGTCCTCTGTTAGTTACTTGATGTTATTTAATGTACCTTGACCCTTTATATTGTCTCCCCACTGTCAAATAAATGCAGTTAGACTCTGCCATTGCCTCTGTGCTTCCGTTAACCTGAATGGTACTGGGTGAATAACTGATGTTAAAGCCAGGAGACAACAGAGGAGGGAGAGGAACCGAAAACTCCACAGTGTGGAGAAAAAAAAAAATCTCTTGAGGCCCAAAGTCAACCAGCTGTCAAACCCATGCTGGGCATGCTAACGTTACAGAATACAGCGTTAATAATGGAGACCGTGGATGTAAAAATTTTTATACACTAATTACTTGTTCTTAAACTGAGGTCACAACCTCTGTAGGGTGGTGCAAATTTTTCTTGATAATTAAAACCATCTTTACTTTTTCAGAAATTTTCGCTTTTGTTGTCAAAACTTGACATCATTCTCACAAACGTTAAAGTAATTCTACAGAGCAGGCATTTTTCTACCTGTGTAGTTAGCATGTGTGCATGTGTTGCATGCAATGCTCGAGTATGATGGTACACCATCTTAAAGGGGCGGAGCTTATCTGCGTTAAATATTGCTTCATTTTGAACCATCGATACAATCGGTCCATCTTTACTTAAAAGTAGCGCTTTATGCACCGTCTTCTATCTGCTGTTATTTCTTAATTTATTTTATTTTTTACAATGTAATGAGGTGGCATGGTGGTGTGGTGGTTAGCAATGTTGTCTCGCACCTCTGGGCCCAGGACTTGATCCTCTCCTCAGGTCTGTATGAGCGGAGTTTGCAAGTTCTCCCTGTGCTTGGTGGGTTTTCTCTGGGTTCTCCAGTTTCCTCCCACAGTCCAAAGACATGTGAGATTGATTGATTGGTGTTTGCAAATTGCCTATTGTGTGTGCTTGTACCCTGCAGTGGATTGGCACCCTGCCCAGGGTGTCTCCTGTCCCGTGCTTCCTGGGATGGGTTCCAGGCTTCCTATGACCCTAAATTGGATAAGGGGGTATAGCAAGTGTGTTGTAATCTAAAAACTTGTTCTAACAAAAAGAAACCTTATACAAAGCCAAACAGCTTGTTTGCTGTTCCTTGTCTTCCTCCTGTGTTCTGTTTTCTCGTTTGTTTATGGAAATACAGTGCTGTCGTTTGATTGGTATGCAGACGAAACTATCTACTGGCAACATCTAGCAGTTTACATGCAGGGAGAGAGATGATGGATGTGGCAGAAATATGACTGTACTTCTCAACTATGTGTGGTCCTAATGTAGCTGATCTGCATTATACATTTTTGAATATTATAAATAATATTTTGGTGCTTTGTTTTTACAACCAGTAGAAGTGATTTAATTATTTTTGTAACAAATTAGTGGTGGTGGAGGAGAGACGCTATTCAATTACAAAGAGCTCTGGGTGTCTTGAAAAGCATTATATATAACCAGACCGTGATCAAAAAACTTCCTGTTTCTGTTTTCTTTGAACTCACCCTGTGTTACACAGAACTGTGCAACTAATCTTAGGCCAAGAAATGCTATCTGTCACACGTTTAGTGTGAGACTCACACTTTTGGATCTATCACGCAGTGTACGTCTCATGGGCAAATTATATGTCTAATGTTCAGGTTTAGATGTCATCTGTGTCAGAGTCATCTGGTTTCTTGAACCTGTTGTGTTTAGCAGAAATTAGGGGTTTCCGTATCCATGTAGGTGTATTTATAGTTCAATTTCCAGTATCAGCCACTGTTGGATGGTTTACAACCCAAATGCAAATGATAGATACCAGGTGAGGATGAAACACATATTATTCTGCTTGTAATCATAGCCAACACTTAGTTTTATCTTCCACAAACAGCTAATAACAATTTAGGCACACTGATTAACAAAGCAGGTACTGGAAATTACAATGGTTACAGAAGTGTATATTTGGCATAAATTGATAAGCAAGATTCAATGAATGAAGTGGGTAATGTTGTCATGGGTGAACCTTTATTTCCTGGTTCATGCACTTTGACCTTAGGAACTGACCATGTGACCAATGTGTGAGCATGAACCTGCCCTCCTGTTGGAGTGTGACACCCAGCTGGGTTTCTTGCTGCAAAACACATTACATTCCAAGGGCTTTTGTGATCCTTGTGAAGAAATGTTTTTAAATGCTCCTGAATGCTGTAATTAAATCTCTATAATTTTCTTCAAATGTGCTGTATTAAACCATTGTGCTTTTCTTGCAATTAAGAGTTTTGATGGTCCAAGAAAGTGTGCAAAAAAAATGGTGTGCAGTCAGGGGTTTCTTTCTCATACGGTGAGAGTATGATCTCAGTGAACTGGTAAATTATTTCACTTTTAAGGTCAAAATGGTTTGTCTTTCTGTGAACAGGTCCTGTGTGTAAATTTTGTCTACTGGTGTTGCATTGCTGCAGAAGCACTATAGCTGCAAGTTACACACTCTCTACCTGTACTGCATGTAACACAGGAACACGTGTCTGAGCTGAGTTAAAATCTTCTGTATCTGGACTACTAATTTTTGTGTTTTTGTTTTTTGTTTTTTTTTACTGATTATTATTATTAATATTTCCTATTGTAATTACATAAAATTGGGGTCTGGTGTCAGGAGACATGGCAGTTCAGTAGTAATAACTGTTACCTTCCACCTCTGAGATTAGCAGTTCAAATCCTGTGTGTGTGGAGTTAGCTTGTTCTCCCTGTGCTTTGGTGTGTCTTCCTGGCACCCTGGATTCCTCCAGTAGTCCCAAGATATGTTATAGGCTAATTGGTATTTCCAAGTTGCCCATCATGTGTGACTGTGCCATGGGATTTGTTGGTAGTTTAGCCCCCCTCCCTGTGCCCTATGCTGTCCCCAGAGATGACTCTGTATTGGCCAAGCGATATGGAAAGTGTTCCTGTTTCAATAGAAACAACAGTCTATCACCATAGTTTAGAAAAAGCTGTCCTAATAAAAAAAGACCAATGGTGTGTCCAGAGTTGATAACTATAGAATAACACTTGGGAGTTACTGTTTTAACATGCTTTCTGTTTGGTTTCCTCTCTTTCCTGAACTTCTGTTAGGTCATGGAAACCACAAAGAAGACAGCCCTTTCCTCAACAGTCCAGATACCTCTGCGAAGAGAAATGACTACTATGACAGAAACCTGGCTTTATTTGAGGTCAGTTTGCTTTGCCAGATGCCCTGATCTACTGAGAACTGAGCTTACCTGAGCTCAGGAGCTTTGGCCGTAATGCAGCTTTTCCTCTCATTATCAGGAGGAGCTGGACATCAGGCCCAAGGTGTCCTCCTTCCTCAGCCGCCTGGTCAACTACACCAACATCACCCAGGGGGCCAAGGAGCACGAGGAGGCCGAGAGTGCCGACACGTCCAGGAGGAAAATGCCCAAGGTGGGGGGGTTAACATGACCTGATCTCACTGTGATCTTGATGCAATAAAGCAGTCCACATGTCACAGGGGCGACTGTGGCTTCAAACACATGATCTCACACCCTTCACCAAGTTACCAGACACACCAATTAGCATGCTGTGCTAAAGATCCGAGCTTCCCGCTTGCTGTGCTAAAGATCCGAGCTGCCCGTTCTGACTAGTGGGAGATTCACACAGCAACACTTTCACATCCATTACACATACGTGCCTCAGAAACCCTTACTTGCCTGTAATCGTGATCCAACAACCACAATTAAGGGGCAGCTGAAATAAATCATGGTTGTTGGGTTCATTTTGTTGGCAATGATTTGTTTTAGTTTTTTTCAAACAATAGTTCAAAAAATGAAAAAAGCAGAGTAAATGAGCAGTTAAGACAAAAACACAGTTTTTCTTCCTGTCTTAGTGCCAACATCTCCTTCTGTAGAACCTTCTTTCCCATAACCTCAACCAGTTCTTTGTAATGCCTTTATGGTTGTCTTTTTTTTTTCACCCATCCCTTCAGGGATTTTATGGATATTTTCTTAATTTCTGTATGCAGGGTTGAAGAACAAAAAACAAGGCGGTCCTTGATGAATTCTGTTTGTCAAACAAAATAACTGTGCCAAGAAGCAAATGAAAATTTCGTGTCTCCCATATGAATCATTTTCCTTTGTTTATAACCCGGTGATTCAAACACTATAGTCTAATATAAAGACGTTGTGGGAGGTGATGATTTGATTATATTATCACCCCCAAAATGGCATTTTTACAGCTGTTTGTATGTAAACCACATAGAGGAGCAGGACAGGATGGCCTGGGATTGGAGGGTATGTTTGAGTGTCTAAGATGGGAGGACACTGAGAGAAAGACCGTGAGCTGGGCAGAGGGCTTGCTGAAAACTTTGCAGCTCACACATCCGCTGACATTCGTGGCCCTCATCAATAACCCTGATCAATTCATTGTTTCCAGGCCATGTGCATGTTTATGTGCCAGAGCTCAGGCGTTGCCAATGCAGGACGCTGGCAGTGTGTAGCTCTGGCTTTTCAGGGCTGAAGCCAATGTGAATGACATACAGATGATTCAGCTGTCACTACAGCTGTTGTAGTTTTACACACTGATGCTTTCTCTTTCGGATGTCGTCATGTTTCACTGCATCACAGAGTACTCATGACCTCACGGCTGAGCCAGCAACAGTGCTGGACACTCTACGCTCCCATCTGAGGCCAGACATGCAGTCTCAACTGTCCCTTCATCTGCCTGCAGTCTCCCAACATGGGCACTCTGATGGGCGTCTACCTGCCGTGCCTCCAGAACATCTTCGGCGTCATCCTCTTCCTCCGCCTCACCTGGATCGTTGGCACCGCCGGAGTTGTCCAGTCTTTCCTGATTGTCCTTATGTGCTGCTCTTGTGTAAGTGTCACCCCCTTTGCCTATAGCTTTTCCCTCCCCAGGCACACTGAGCCACCCTGTACAGCCAGTAATTCTGTGTGAATAGCAGGATAGACTTCTGTGATTCTCTGTATATTACTGATTTTTCCACCACTAAAATTGTTGAATAATTGTTGTACTGACTTACACAAAAGAACATTTAGCCAAGAAATTCAGGTCATTAAGACAAGTGCCCCATTACTAAAAATATTCATTATTCATAGAAATGGAGCCAATCTCAAACTGCCTATAATACTTTACACTGAAAAAACACTGTTATTTATTATTCTTTCAGTTCCTTAGTAAGAAAACTTGAGTTTGAATAGCATAATAGCATGACAACGCTTTCTTTCTTTCTCTTGCACACACACACACACACACACACACACACACACACACACACACACTCTTTCTCTCTTACTTTCTCTCTGTCATTTATGTACATTAGAACTGTAGGTGGTCACAATGTAGGTTGTCCATGGTGTTGACGTGTGTGTTTGTGTGTGTCTTATTTATTTTCAGACGATGCTCACAGCGATTTCAATGAGTGCCATTGCTACAAACGGCGTTGTACCCGGTAAATATCGTCACGTCACGTCATGTCACTTGCTGAGGATATAGACATCATCTAATTGTTCATAAATTCTACCTTAAATACTCCCATGTTCTTTAAAAGTTCCCATGTCCTGTTTTTCAGCAATATTCAATTTTTCTCACACTGGTCTAAGTTATTTGAATATAATTTAGTTTCACTGAAACATAAAAAGAACATTCGACAAAACAAAACATACAGTTAAAAAAGCATAAATGACCCTTTGCTGACTTTAAAGAAAACTGGAAAAACCAACAGCTGCACATGGTCCATATTACTGTGACCCAAACAAAGAGCTGTGTTAAGTAATAAGGGCCAGATGGTATTGTTGGTAACAGTGGGAACATTACCGTTCTTCTTCTTAGGTAGCTAATGGCTACATTCCCCCCCCCCACAAAAGACCTGTACATGTAAAAATATATAATCACATGTATTTGCTTGAAATGAACACAAGTAATGACCAATGAGAGCCCAGACCCTTGCCATATGAATGTGGTTCTGTGGCTTTTCCCAGCTGGTGGAGCATACTTCATGATCTCCCGTTCCCTGGGCCCTGAGTTTGGAGGAGCGGTGGGACTCTGTTTTTACCTGGGGACTACATTTGCAGCTGCTATGTACATCCTTGGCGCCATAGAAATTTTACTGGTGAGCACATGTTGTTTGTCTAAATGAATTCCATGATTTGCCCTGTAGAATCTCGGTGAGAGAAGGAATCTAAACAACATGGTCGTTGTTCTGTGATTGTTTCCATTTGTTTCTTTCTCATAACAGTCCTCTTTCAACAAACCCATTAGTGTAACACAGGAGGTATGTGGTCATGTGCTTTTCATTTAATACTTACAGACATACATCATTCCAATGGCGGCCATATTCACAACCACAGATGCACACGGGGGGGGCAGTGCCATGCTCAACAACATGAGGGTCTATGGCACAATCTGCCTCAGTCTCATGACCGTAGTGGTCTTCGTCGGCGTCCGCTATGTGAACAAGTTCGCCTCCCTGTTCCTGGCCTGCGTTATAATATCCATTGTGTCCATTTACGCGGGAGCGCTGAAGTCCGTTTTCAACCCCCCAGAATTTCCGTGAGTTGTCATGCCTTTCGTTTCTAGAAGAATATAAATCAAACTTGTGGATGTATAGCTTAAAGTTTTGAAATAATGTCAGAGGATTAACTTTGAGTTGTTTATTTTTAAAGCTGATGTTTTTAATTGTTGAGCCTGCTTGTTGAAATTATGTACAGTACATAGTTTTGCAGATCTCTTTTTCCACTTGAGACTATTTACTATGTTTCAGTGGGGCCTCTGGGAACTGTTTATGAGCATCAGATAAGTTGTGAACCCTGCTTGAATGCTGTTTTATTTCTATCCCCTCAGGATATGCATGCTGGGTAACAGGACTTTGGTCAGAGACAAGTTTTATGTGTGCGAGAAAACTGTAGTTATGAGCAATACCACAGTTCACGATAAGCTGTGGCAGAAATTCTGCTCCTTAGGAAACGCAAGCAACCCACACTGTGATGAGTATTTTGCAAAGAACAACGTTACAGAGATCCAAGGGATTCCAGGTCTTGCCAGTGGCATTATCAGAGGTGAGACCCCACCTTTTTTTGTCATAGATCTACTAGGCTGGCCTGCTTTTAGAGTAACTAAACCGGTTTCACCCCTTTTCACCTAGGGTTGAACAATTTTAAATAGTTACATGAAATACATTGCACTTGTTTTGAGTTATTGGCAAACTCTTTTAGTCAACCCATTGTGTGATTTTTTTTTTTGATATTTTACAAATTGAATCAGTTCAGTGTCCAAGGGTACCTTATCAGACACTTCAGTCACAGTAAGGATATCTGTTCCTGCATATAATTACTATAATCCACCATTTAAGAGTTACAATACTTTGGAAAACAATTTTATGCCTAGATCTGTCAGTAGGACTGGTTTTCTGTCAGCCAGGAACACTGACAGAGCTGGCCAAGTGCTTCCATAATGATGGCTATCCCCACGTGCTCCAGAGAACATGTGGAGTGTCCACCTGGAGAAAGGCGAGATCCTGGAGAAGGCAGGCCTGCCCTCTGTGGATGTCCACAGCTCCACTGAGAACCTGCACCTGTATGTGCTGGCAGACATCGCCACTTCTTTCACTCTGCTTGTCGGCATCTTTTTCCCCTCAGCAACCGGTGAGTCGGTCAGCTCTCAGCCTCTTCTGGCTCAGCAGGTTGTCCTGAGCAGACTGTAGGTCAGGGTGAGAGCATGTGAGCTCTCGCAATACACTGTCACCTCTGTCTCCCCGCAGGCATTATGGCTGGGTCCAACCGATCGGGAGACCTCAAAGATGCCCAAAAGTCCATTCCAGTAGGAACCATCTTAGCAATAACCACAACGTCCTTAGTCTGTATCCTTTGACAGCCTCTCTTCTGTGCTCCATTGATGCAACAGTGCTCAGTTACTGAAGTGTATTACACCCTTGACATTTGGTAACAACCATGTTAGACTGTGATTGGACAACCTTGGTCTAACATAACACAAATTCACCTTTTTTTTTTTTTTTACAAAAATAGATACATATATGATTGCACAGTAAGATGCAGGTGAAATCTTTAAAGAAAACTAGTAGTAGCTTTCTGAGAGAAACATGATCCAGTCTGCTCTGCCAAATGAGTTTCATGAAAACAACACCATCAAACATAAAACAGTTCTTATATTGAACAGTCTCCAGGTGAAATGTATTATACTGTAAGAATAAGTAAAGCAGTTTATACAAAAATGCTATGTAGTCCTTGACATCACGATCAGACTTGAGTTCTGTAGTGCTGTTTGGAGCGTGCATCGAGGGAGTGGTTCTCAGAGACAAGTGAGTCATTCGCCATCGTGGCAGACCATAAGCATGGAGTCAATGACTGCGGGAACAACCGATAAACCATAAACGCTCCAGACAAATAAACAGAGTCCACAGAATCTTAATAAACAGGTCGAACTGTGTCACCTCTGTGACGCGAACAGCTGGCTTATATACTGTGCTAGATCCAAGTGTCCATTTCTAGGATTGCCTTTTATGAGGAATATCATTACTAATGTTTATTTGAGATACCATCTTATTTTAT
The DNA here is from genome assembly GCA_025773905.1 of Chitala chitala. Lineage (NCBI taxonomy): Eukaryota > Metazoa > Chordata > Actinopteri > Osteoglossiformes > Notopteridae > Chitala > Chitala chitala. The sequence goes on along the minus strand of JABJVR010000007.1, from coordinate 4,101,071 downwards.
CAGATGTTATTAATCTGGGGTTTTCTCTTCAGATCTGAAGTAGTTTATGGTGCAGTAGAGTTGTTAGAGAGGATTTATGAATGCTTTGAAATTTCCTGTTTTATTGCAATAGTTTCTCATAAAATGTGGTCTGATGTCCAGTAGTTCACATTAATAGACAAATGAGGTCTTCCTAAAGTAATACAACACAAAGAACGGTACTTTTTATTTCCTTTATAGAACACAATGATTAATAATGCACAGTCTTTGGTGGGTAAAGTATGTGAACCCTTGTATTTAACAGCTGCTACAAAGTATGAAGATCAGATGCATTTTACGGCTAATTAATTATCGTAAAAGTCCAGGATGTCCAAGTGCACAAATCCACAAACGTTTTCTTACCATTATACATGACCATAGACATGCATAATTACATCACTTCTGGTCTGCTGTAAGCATTGCGTGCAAGTTTGTTTGACAGCAAGTAAAGCAAATTGGCACATATGGCCTAAGCTTGATAATGGTCTTATTATGTAACGGGGCAGGTTTGGGGATGCAGTGCACAAGAATCTGGTAGTGGGGACCCTGTCCTGGCCATCGCCCTGGGTCATTGTCATCGGATCGTTCTTCTCCACGGTGGGGGCAGGACTACAGTCCCTGACTGGTGCACCTCGCCTCTTACAGGCCATCGCCAAGGACAACATTATCCCCTTCCTCCGGGTGCGCACACCACAGCCCCTTCACCCCTCACCAACAGCCAATGCATGCTTTACCACCACCTTGGCATTCAAACAACAGTCAGTATAGTTCAATGATTCAGTCTCTGCATTCTGTGGCTTCATGTCGGCTTCTACGTGTTCGGCTGTTTGAATGAGCCTCACTGCTCCGTTTTCTTGTTTGACTCAGTTGAGCAGTAGCAGCTATCCTCTCTCATGGTGTCATACTTCCCTGACGACCTGGTCCTTTTCCTGCTGTAGGTGTTTGGGCATGGAAAGGCCAATGGGGAGCCCACGTGGGCGCTGCTGCTAACAGCCCTCATTGCTGAGCTGGGCATTCTCATCGCATCACTGGACATGGTGGCTCCCATCCTGTCCATGTGAGTCTCGGTCACCATCTGCTCCAAAAACATTTCTACTTATGGACTACTTATGTGCTGTGGCATTTAATCTTCAGATCAAAGTTCCTCATTAACAGTGATGATCTCGTTATTCACACATTTTGATCATGTTTTTACTGTTGTCTTGAGGCAGAAAGCGTACGTAAGTGTTATCTTAAATTGTGGATTCTTGGGTGTAATTTAAATTCCTTCTCTACAATTTAAGCATAGGTACCACACCCCACTGGCTTTCCAGTCTCTTGTCGTTTTCACTGAAGCTTTAGTATCATTTTTTTTACTGCAGTTATTCTATTCCAAGATTCTACTCATTATTTGAATATTTTCACCTGCCTCAAAGCAGATTTGTGCACCAGACAACTAAACAATTTCTCTGTTACGACAACAGAAACTGCAAACAGAGAAATGTAATTGACATTTAATATCTTAAATTAAGATAATATATAATTGTTTTTGTTAAATAACTTGTGACTCCTTAAACGTTTTTATGTTGGAGCATTTCACTTGTTTCATACGTTTTTGTACATATTTCAAGCGTTTTTGTACTTATTTTAAAAATCTTGGCAAAAGAAATATTGCTGTTCTGTTGGCAGATGATTTAACATGAAAATAATTTTACTTAACATGGTAGTGAACATAATACATATTTTGATATGTGTTGCCCCCACTTCCTGCCTAACATTAATCTGTATGCATGCGTGCGTGTGTCTACATGCTTTGCTATCAATCTGCAGGTTCTTTCTGATGTGCTATCTCTTTGTGAACCTTGCCTGTGCTGTGCAGACCTTGCTACGTACACCCAACTGGAGGCCCAGATTCCGATACTACCACTGGTGAGATAAACAGACTCCTCTTCTGCTTTCTGTACTGTCATGACCACATCCTGTATCAGTTGGTCTTCACTGGGTTATGATGCATATATAAACCAAATACCAACCTCAAACACCGAAAGAAATATAAATAATTGAAAAACATTCTGAGAGTTGAAGGAGATACTGATGAATGTGGATGTGGGTCAACTGGATAGTAAGGGTGGTGCTTTATATAATATAATTCCTGTGCAACATCATTAAATCAACATCATATCTTCATTTTAGGGCTCTCTCCTTCCTGGGAATGAGTATGTGCTTGGCACTGATGTTCATCTCCTCCTGGCACTACACCATTGTAGCCATGGGCATTGCTGGCATGATCTACAAGTATATTGAATACCAGGGGTATGTTTTAGCTCTGACCACCAAACCCATACTGTTGGCTCTCAAACCTTGTTTTAAAATGGGGCAGTTGAATACAAGGATGGGAAAAATGATGGGAGGAGTTTGGGGGGCACAGACGAGCTGCCATTGGACACAAATCTCTCCATCAGAGCAGAGAAAGAGTGGGGGGATGGCATCCGTGGTTTGTCCCTGAGTGCTGCCCGCTACTCCCTCCTACGGCTGGAGGCTGGCCCGCCTCACACCAAAAACTGGAGGTGAGTGCTGCCCTAATCTGCCCTATTTTTGCATAATAAAAACTGCTCTCAACCAGGTTAGTACTGTTCTCCCCATGAGTTTAATAAACACAGTACAGCAGTCAGATCAACCCCTCCTCAACAATGCAAAGAGTCTAATACAGAGATTCCAGGCTCTGGTGGTTTATTGTTTAATTTTAACTCTTTCATGAAATGGAACAAAGTTACAAAATAGCGTAAAAACATGCTGTTAAATAACGTTTACAGAACAAGCAAACATGTCTAATAGACATACAAACATAATACATACGATCTTGAACTTGAACTGATAATATTTATACACTGTTGTGTGAAAACATCAAAACATCAAAACTAGTGTAAGCAGGCAGGGCATGAATCTTTATACTTACTAGTTAAACGTGGACATGCAGCAAAAATGTGAGCAAACACTCCGCTGTCTGAGTCACATGACACAGCAGTATCAGAAAACAGACCAGGATGCTAGGAAAGTGAGAGGCGTGGTGCCGTGTTCCTGCCCAGACCGCAGGTGCTGGTGCTGCTGAAGTTGGACGAGGACCTGCATGTGAAGTACCCACGTCTGCTCACCTTCGCCTCCCAGCTGAAGGCCGGAAAAGGCCTGACCATCGTGGGCTCGGTCATCCAGGGAAACTTCCTGGACAGCTACGGGGAGACCCAGGCTGCTGAGCAAGTAAGGCACATGGGGAGTCCAGCCCCATCTGATCCAGGATCAGCACCCCACTACCCATCACTTTTCATGCATTACGGTTGTTTGCATATGACCAAGCCAAGAAAACAGTGAGCTGACATTTGAAAGTGCCTTGGTGTACTTGACACAGTAAGTTGACTAACCTGATGATCCTGTATCTACATGCATGTTTACTCTCTGCACCCACCGTGCCTCTCAAAGGCTTCAACACTGATTATCAGCTTTGTGAAAAACTTCTGCTATTTAGGAAATGTGGTCACTATAATATCGTATTTGCGTGCTCAAAAAATTGTACATTTTATGTAACGTGTGGAAAATGCGTACCATTATGGATCTCAGTCATTACTAATTCAATCCCCGTTTATTAAACTTGCTCACTCAATGTTCATATACACTGTAATAAATATACAGTCAAAATTTTGGAGATGCCATGTCAGAAAAGTTTCCTATAGTTTCACAAATGTCTGCCGTTTAGAATAACATCAAAGGCATTAAAGCTATAAAATAACTTGTGTGGAATTTTTGAGCAAGAAAAAAAAAGAAAAATCATTTTTATTTTAGATTTTTTAAAATATATGCTTCTTGCCTTGTGATGACAGCTTTGAAAACTCTTGGTATTCGGTCAACAAGTTTAATTCAATATTCAACTGCTTTTCCAACTGTTTTGAAGAAGGTCGATCACTTGTTGGCAGTTTGTCCTTCACTTTGGTCCAGTTTAAACAGGCATTTAAAAGTCCAAACTTTTGAATGACAGTCTGTATTCATATTGAAAATCATTAAAAGACCCAAAATTTGTAAGCAGCATCAAAATTACTTAACTGAGCTTACCTAAAGAGAATTACAGTTTGGTAATCTAAGCGAAATCTGACTTGTCCACCCCCTCAAAGTAGTTCGTGAATACATCATATAAGGAGTATAGTATTTGGCTGCAGTAAACGCCCTATACAGCTCATGGGTGTGTCTAGCAGGAACATTATCAGTTGGAAAAATTTAATCATCCATCATTTGCAAGGGAAACAAAGCTTGCAGCCATGGCAAAAGAAAAACAAAGCATAAAAAGATAAATGGTGTTTTGAAATTCCATTCTTAAAGGTGAGACCTGCTTTGGAAATTCAGCATTTCTGTTGCTGTCATATTCTCAATTCAGTTGACATCGTATTACAACCCCATGCAGGCAATCAAGAACATGATGGAGATTGAGAAGGTGAAAGGCTTCTGCCAAGTTGTGGTGGCCGCCAAGGTGCGGGAGGGCATCGGGCACCTCATCCAGTCGTGCGGTCTGGGTGGCATGAAGCACAACACAGTGGTCATGGGCTGGCCATACGGCTGGAGGCAGAGCGAAGACCCTCGCGCCTGGAAGACCTTTATCAGTAAGCCCCACCCACAGCAGCTGCCTGGCAGTTGCTGATTTGTGGATTGATTCATTACTGACATATCTTGTATATGTTAGTCTGTTATAAAAGAACCTGTATAGGTTCACATGGGCAGTGGTAGGTCATAATTAATTATTCTGTTAAATGATTTACAAATGCCATACACCAACTGCTCTACCCACAACACTTGCTGTTTTATATTTGAGATCCTTTCTTCATGTAGATTAAGAAGGTTGAGTGCCAGCCATCAGTGGCTCGTGTTGCTACAGCACCCTGCCACTCTGCCAGCCATGTCCCGACTGACCTTGACCCCATTCGCGACCCGTCTGAGATCCCTTCAAACGCTGCTCTGCGTTTTCTTCACAGACACGGTGCGCTGCACCACGGCCGCCCACCTGGCCCTGATGGTGCCCAAGAACGTGTCCTTCTACCCCAGCAACCACAACCGCTTCACGGACGGCCACATAGACGTCTGGTGGATCGTCCATGACGGCGGCATGCTTATGCTGTTGCCATTCCTCCTCAAGCAGCACAAGGTGCAGGTTCCACAAAAACACACCTGGTGCACACCTGGAGCAGGTGTGGGTGGCGGATGGAGCCGTCCAGAGGCACACCACAAAACACGGACTGCTCTCCATGGGCTACTCTCATGAAGGAATAGTTTAAAAAGCTTAACAAATATGAGATTAAGAATAAGCCTTAAAATATTGTGAGGCATTATGACAAATATATGTTTTACTTTCACAAATGACAATAAATGTGTCATTTTTTTAACTGTTAAAATGAATATGGGATTGGTTGTTTGCCTAACATTTTAGCAACAGTAGATGTAGGCAGTTTATTGATTGGTATACAGTACCAGCCACAAGCTTTTATTTTCTATACTTTAAAACACTTACAATGTTATTTAGTATGTGGATTTATTTCAAGAGGAAGTAAGAATTATTAAATACTGTATATCTGAACTCTAGTACAGTCTACCTTTTGACTGGTACTGTATGCAAACTTGCTTATGAGTAAGTGACCTTACTGTAAAAATACAACAAATATTACAATAACATATTAGTAAACAAAGCATTAGTAATCTGAAAAAGTTCAGTTCTTCAGAAAAAGCAGTAAAGTGAGTCTTTTTACTTACTTGATCTAGGTTTGGAGAAAGTGCAAGACACGTATCTTCACCGTGGCCCAAATGGATGACAACAGCATCCAAATGAAGAAAGACCTGGCCACGTTCCTCTACCAGCTTAGGATAGAGGCTGAGGTGGAAGTAGTGGAGATGGTAGGTGAAGCTATTAAGACTTTATCTATATTTTTCCACTTTCTATGTACTTTTAACAAATGATCCCTCCTATGGTTTCTTACTAAGCCTAAATGGGCTTAAAATATGTGTTGTATTCAATAGAAACGTCAGACATATCCTATCTGTGTTCTAGTCATTATGACAATTTGATATGTTTAATTTTATACTTGACTGCGCAGTATATTTCATGTCCTGTATTCTAAATATGCCAGTGTTATTTCACTTACATACAGTTTGAGACAGTTTTCTATCCTGGTCTCACTGATTATTTCATAGTTTATAGAATTAAAGGTATATGGATTATAGAATTAAAAGTATATAGATTCTAAAATCATATTTTGTGCTGTAGCTGTGCTGTAGCTGCAGATTTTTGTACACCTTTTACTGTAGCTATAATTACGTTTACATTTATTGTGCAGTAGCTGCAGTTATGTTTGCACACCTTGTGCTGTAGCTGCAGTTATATTTACACACCTTGTGCTGTAGCTGCAGTTATGTTTGCACACCTTGTGCTGTAGCTGCAGTTATATTTACACACCTTGTGCTGTAACTGCAGTTATGTTTGCACACCTTGTGCTGTAGCTGCAGTTATGTTTGCACACCTTGTTCTGTAACTGCAGTTATATTTACACACCTTGTGCT
>JABJVR010000007.1:4078546-4094386 GCA_025773905.1 Chitala chitala | reverse complement strand
TGCAGTTATGTTTACACACCTTGTGCTGTAGCTGCAGTTATGTTTACACACCTTGTGCTGTAGCTGCAGTTATGTTTGCACACCTTGTGCTGTAGCTGCAGTTATGTTTATACACCTTGTGCTGTAGCTGCAGTTATGTTTACACACCTTGTGCTGTAGCTGCAGTTATGTTTACACACCTTGTTCTATAGCTGCAGTTATGTTTAAACATTTTGTTCTGTAGCTGGAGTTATTTTTACGCTCATGCTGTATGTCATGTTTAAACTCATTGTGTTCATCTAGTTGTAATATTACATTGTCTGTGCTCTAACTGCAGTTATAATTGCAGTCTAATTCTGATGTTTTCAGTTACGTTTACCATATATTTCTACTCAGATTGTTTTATCCAAAGAAACATAAAAATTTCTGTAGTTTTTTACAACTGGATTTTTTATTGGAGCAACACTAATGAAACCTGTCTCACTCAAAGGTCCAGCCATAGTGCCCTTTTAACAGGCAATATTTACATTGTAAGCCCATGTTTTTAACTGCTTAGCAAACTAAAAAAAATGCAAGAACAGCAATGTGGTGAAAATCCTTTTGAACTGAGTTGTGTAATGCATGACACTTTAAAATCTTAATTCTTTTTGTTGTAGCATGACAGTGATATTTCTGCCTACACATACGAGAGAACACTTATGATGGAGCAAAGATCTCAGATGCTGAGACAGATGAGATTGTCCAGTGCGGAGAGAGACAGGGAGGTAAGACTATATTTCACAAACAGCTTTAACCATCATCATTCATAACTACTGTGACAACGGTGTTATTGTTGCATTATATATAATAGCCAGTTATTTTATCTTTTACATTTTAAATCCTTTAAACAAAAATGAAATTTTGCAGCAATGTTTTCTGTCTTCTACCTTGTGCAGGCACAATTAGTAAAGGACAGGCACTCCATGATCCGCATGGGCAGCCTGTATTCTGACGAAGAGGAGGAGGTGATGGAGCCGGTGCCAGAGAGGGTCCAGATGACATGGACCAAAGAGAGAATAGATGGGGAGAGAAGGATCCGTAACAACGCACCAGAGAACTTCCGGGAACTCATCAGCATAAAACCGTGAGTTAGCGCCTCTAGGTGGCTGGAGGTCTGTCTTTGCAGGAACTTTCAACCTCAGTTAAATACTGCCTTGTTCCAGAGTAATGAACTGTTACTGTACATTACACCTATATTATATCAATTGCAGTACATAGGTAGTGTGTATGGTCAAACCACATTGAAAAGCAATGATTTATGTAAAATGTATAAATGCCATAATATTTACTTGTAAATCCTGTATTTGATTTGGAGTGAGAAAGCAATGTGATTAACTACCAAAAGTAGGGTATTACATTCAAGTAATTCTAAAAGGCAGGTTAAATGTAACATATTGAAAGATTATTGAAATATTTCAAGCATTAAAATTGCACAGTTGAGTTCACTGTAAACCAACCTTTACACCATGTGATGGCTGTTCAGACCACCAAGAGGCAATGACTGCTCTCACTGAAGATGTCTTTGAAACACTGAAAATATGATTAATTTGGGATTGCATGATCAAAAGGATTATTTGAACCAGCTCTGGTCTTGAATATGAAAGCAGTCGCACTAATGCATTTTGACCTCCTCAGCTCTGCAGAGTCCTGCTCTTCACACGTGGATCTGTGTACATTTTGTGTGGTTGGATTCTGCAGTCTTTAACCAACATTTTCCATGTGTCTCTTAGTGCCATTGATTGCTGATTGAACTTAACTGCTTGTCTGTCAGAGCTGCTGGCTCTGTTGTTATTCTTTCTCAACTTGTGGATTTGGACTGTTGCAGGGACCAGTCCAACGTGCGCCGGATGCACACGGCAGTGAAGCTGAACGAGGTCATTGTCAATAGGTCTCATGATGCTAAGCTGGTTCTGCTCAATATGCCAGGACCGCCCAAAAACTCAGACGGTGATGAGAACTGTATCCTTCTAAGTAATGCACTGGTGCTAGGGCATGCATCATGCGCTGCTGTGGGAAGTGTCACAGTTAAACATCTATCATGGGGAGACTTATATATTCTGACTGAGATATTTTACATCAAAAGTGAAGTAAAGCATGTAGGATGCTTTGTGAGAGATGTGCCCAGATGAGAATGATGAACAAGCTAGTTGTGAAAGAGGTAACCTATAAAGACTGTATGTGCGTGTACATACATCGGTGATGAAAATTATATTGCAAAACAAAATGCAAGGAAATTTGCTTATCTTAACTGGAGAGCATTATTACTGCAGCTGGAGTATGATATGGTAATGACTGGTAGAGCCGTTCAGCAGGGAAACTTCCCCAAAGCTGTGGTTTTCCCTAACCCAAATGTAGACATGGAGTTCCTGGAGGTTTTGACTGAGGGATTAGAGAGAGTACTTCTAGTGCGAGGAGGAGGCAGAGAGGTCATCACTATTTACTCATGATATGACACCAGCCACCAGAGCGTCACCTGACCAAGGAAGGCATTCAACCGCAAATCACGAAGAAAGTGGAACCAGCATTAGCATTACCGCAAACCCCAGACATGTGCTTGAACTTTATCCATTCATTGTTTCACACACTACCGTGACATTTCTAAATGAGTTCCACAGAAAATAAGTATTCCTCAGATTTCTATACAGTGTGTTTGCTCCCCTTCAGCAGTATATCTCAGTAGGACAGAACAAAGTAAGATACTTAGCTATAGGAGGAGCTCAAGATGTGTTCGATAAACTTCCACACCTCCTCAAACAGCAGGTGTATGATGGGGAAAAATTTGCTAGTGACACTGAAAATATTTTAATGCAAACAATGCCAAATGTAAGGAGATTGAATTTTATTTATAAACAACAGAAACAAGCTGATGTTTTTCTGAAAGTATTGGGCATTTATAGTGTTGGCTGGTATGACAAAGATGTAATCTATATGAGAAGAGGGACTTTGGCATTTTTATTAACGTGATTGGCGGATTTCTATTTATTATCTTATTTATTTGTTCCCCAAATAGTTTTTTTAAAAATCACTGGGGAACCGATTTTATATAAGTGAGAAAATCAGCTAAATATCAGTGTTTCTTGGTGTTACACCTGATTACAGGGCTTGAAAAGACTTCTATAGATTACACAAACATTTTGATATATATGTTGTGCAGTACTTTTTTAAAGACTATTTAAAATAACGTTTTTAAGTAGCCAGCTTTCATATGTGTATTTGTACAGCAAAAAAGGTGAAAACTGCACCAGTTATATGCCTTCCCCAAAAAGGCCACAACCACGTACAAATCTTTGTAGAAACACTACAATGTACAAAACATCATAATGTACAAAAATAAAAGAAAAATGGGTAAGATTTGTTATTTTTGTTCCACTGCTGCCTTGTTAAGGAAATACTTCAAAACGGAGTAATAGAGCTATATTATGTACACTTGTATTCAGCTAAACATTCACCAGTGTGCTGTCAGATTAGTCACATGATGGAACCCAGTACTTTAACCACTCCACCGCCTTCAGCATACAAACTGTCACTCACAAAAGTTATTGCCATGTTTCCATCCAGCTGTTTCATATATTCAATGCTCCATTTCTAAACTGTTGAACACACAAAACTCTCATGACTAAATTTGGCATCAATGATGTTATAACTGTTATCATATAATTGAAAGCAATTTCCAATCTCTATTCACTTTTAAGGAAACAGATTTAAGTAGGCCTTTATAGTGTGTATATTCTTGAAAGTCTACTTGTTTACTTGTCAGAGAGCTCAAACAGAGGCAGCCCTCTAATGACAGTCAAAGTGACATGAGGAAAGCCTGACAGTGTGTGTGTAAGTGCAGGTTAAACACACATTCTGTCTGACTGTAGGCCACTGGGACACAAATCTACATTCCAGAATTCAGATAAACTTTTATTCAAAAGAACTAGGAAAACTGGAATGTCTAATATGATCCAGGTACTTATTCAGAGGAAACTGATAACATTTTACACTGTTAAAATGTATAATTAAATATGGCAATAAGCAGTTTCTAAAATGACTGACCTTAAAAAATCCTTGGAAAGGACAAAACCTTGTGTGCAGCCTACAAAACATTTCTGAACAGCTAACTATGGACACTGAGTAAGTACACATGGACAGATAAAATGGAGTCCGTGTTATCGTTACTAACAGACAGCCCAGCTGACAGATGTCTGTATCATTAGCAAATATGGGACTAAGCACAGTCATTATTGTACCAACAGAGAGGTACACATCTGGTGCTGCATGCGCTGTATATTACACGGCAGATGTTGTGTGTGCCATGAATGCAGCACAGATAATAGTGCCACAGTGTATCAGCAAGGTCAGTGTATCATTCACCTCCCTACCCTCTAACGTTACTTTCACTTCACGCACCTGAAGAGAATGAAGGCAGCAGTCCAGGAGAAAGAAGGGTAGCGGGCTGTTATGTCCAATTGTGCTGCTGAGTTAGCACCATAATGCCCAGGGAAAGAAGGAGGGAGCCACCCCTGTGGAAGCGTGAGGCACCCAACGAGCTCTGGCTTCTGGCCTGAGTGAAACTCGGCCGCTTTAAAATCAGCCGACACGAGTTGTTGGCCTCGGCCAGAGGGATCTCATCCTCCATTGGTGGCCGGCTCTTCAGAGAATCGCGTACCTACAAATACATGCAGTTAATGAGCACCTGCTGTCAAGCTAACATCAGCAGTATGATGCACCTTGAAAATTTTAACGTGTCATTTCCTTCTGCCTACTCGGATTACACTTTACTTCCCTCTACTCTTCTGGAAGGCATAAGAACAGGGCACGAAAACAATGTAGACATTGTAACAGAATTTATTTTGATTATATTAGTAACTTTTATTAAAAACAGTGGGCTAATTTTAATCAATCTCTCCACGTCTTTTCAAACTGACTAATTTGTAAATATGTGTTAAGTAAATGACCGTAATGGACAATAATAAGTTAGAAGCAGCTGTCAGATAATGAACTTAAGGTTTAAAGGGGCTGCTTAAAAATCACATGAATAAACAGCAAACCAGTCACACCAGTAACTGCAATGAAATCACAAAATAACTACGATAAATCAACATTTCAAATTACAGCCTTGCCAACTACTCTGTAAATCCATGTTGTATTTTAACCAAAAACTTTAAGTGCATAAATGTGAACAAATCCCCTGTATTACACAACTATTCTGAGATAAGTGTGCAATTTCACAACTCTCATTCAAGTGGATTTTTTTAGTTGAATGAACTTATTGCTGCTTATTTTAGTCTGTTACCACGAGCAACACAGCAAGGTTTTTTCAACACAGAATATACTTCATATTTGGCAATGCAGACATAAGTACTTTTTTGTTCTTCACTTGTTAGTATCTGCTAATTATGAAATAATGCTCAAATCGTAAACCAAAATATATATTCAAAAAGCCTGATTTTGTGTCTCTGACAAACTAAACGTAAATTTATACAAAAATGCTGGAAAAGTTAGTGTCATTACAATTAGGTTTTTGTGTTTTGTCAACAGAGAAAGTGAAAATAAAACAAGGGAGACATCGAGGCTTAGCAGTTAGCACCATTGTCTTGCGCTGCCCAAATGGAAGGCTCAGATCTTGAATCTGCGACATGCATGTGTGGCATTCTTGTGGATATTTCAATGTTTGCTCTCATCATTACAGTCATGTGGTTCACATGTGGTATAAAAAGCATTTATAAATTTGCTATATATCCAGATGGCACCCCATATGTTCTGGGATGGGCTCCAGGCTTCCCCATGACCCTTGACTGACTATATATGCAGATGATTTCAAGTTCAGATAAACTGAAACAAATTTTATTATGAATGTCTTAACTTTATACCTACTGTAAAACAGTAGTACTTTTTTACTCTGCTAATATAGTGCTAGTAGCATAACTAAAAGGTACTAAAAGTACTAAAAATAGTATTTTTTTTAATATATATTAAAAAAAAACAGTCCTCCCAGTAACTAAAACACCTATTTAATAGAGGGATCAACACTCAGTTATTATTTCTACTGATTCAAAATTACAACCTAAATACACCAAGGTCTCATACAATTTATAAGCCAATGGACCAATTGTCAATACTGTGGTTCTTGCTTGAACCAATGGACAACTCACTTTCTCCACCTCTGCAAACACTCTCAGGAAGTTGAGTCTCAAGACACCGGCCAGCTCAGCCTCCGTCCAGCTTCTGAGCAGAAGTTCCTGGATCAAGGCAGGGTATTTTGAGACATCTTCCAGTCCATTAGGGAACCTTCAAAAAGACATGTTTAATGTTTGGTGCTATCCACATGTCCACAAGTATGATCATCTTCTTCCATTCATGTGAAGTGATAAGGAGTCGTCATATGTTCTCACTTTGAGGCACCATCGTAATCCCCTCCAATTCCTATCAGCTCAGCCCCTACTACATTCCTGATATGATCAAAATGATCTATAAGAAAAAGAAATGAAATCTGTAATAATCAACACTGAAGACATATGCTAACTGTAATGAATACTAATCACTATAAATTTGCACAAAACCTAAGGAATTAAAAAGGGATTTTAACACATAAATGTTGGAAAAATTTCTTCTCACCAGCCACCTTGGAAATGTTTCCCTTCTCTCCACAAGCAACAAAGCCACTGTGTAAGTTGACCATGATGAGCCCACGATTGTATTTCTGGAACAGGGAGCCAGTTAGGTCAGGTATCTGCTCTGCATGACAACAGTGTATTACCTCCGTAAGCAAAAGTGCATTAACGTACTGTAAATTATGCCAGACGGCCCTGAGGTGACTAATATATTCTTGTTACTACCTGTCATGTCTGAAAATTGCAAACAAGCAGTCAGTAGATTAAAGACGCTGACCAATCACAAGTTATCCTGTCGTTTACAGATCCCTGCGATGATACACTGTTGTAGCGTCAATTAGGTTACTAACTTCAAACTGCTTAATAAGTTCATAATGGTTCAAAGTTTAACGGATCTGGCAGCAGATTTTTGTGTGACCTCGCTACAGATATATTATTCATTCATTTTCTATCCATCCATTATCTTAACCGCTTATTCCTGGTAAGGGTCACAGGGAAGCCTGGAGCCCATCCCAGAGCACATAGGGCGCAGGGCCCAGGCCTGGAGGTGCGAGGCAACAGTGGTAACCACCACACCATTGTGCCACTACAGATATATTAGAAAAAGAATAAAATGCATCAAAAAGAACAACTGTGATGGGTTGATGCCCTGTGCAGCTATGCAGGGTGTAAACTGCCTTGCTCCCTGTGCTGTCTGGGATAGTCTCCAGGCCTCCCAGAACTCTCTCACAATAAACAAAGGAACAAATGAATGAATGAATGGTAGGTGATAGAATGTTCTGTTGGAGGAAAGAAAGGCTGAAGTCCACTCGCAGACCAGGGCACATATACCAGCATGGTAAGCAGCCAGTTCGGAACATTGCGTTGGTGGTGACACACTTCAAAGGCAGATGAGTGGCTGAAAATGACCGGGGCCTCTGAGACCTTTATCACCTCCTGAGCCGTGTCCCAGGAGCTGTGGGACAGGTCGATGATCATCCCCAAACGATTCATCTCCGCCACCACAGCCTATGAGCAGGGGAGCACCTGTGTGAGTGCATGGGGCTACGGCACACACCCTCATCGGCGCCATTCAACAATTATGTCTCTGCAGCACAGAGTTACAGATTACGGTAGTGCTGCTTGTTGGTTATCATTAACTTTAAACTGACGTCCAAAGGCAAGCTGCCACAAAACTAAGACCCATACTGTAACAATCGCTGCAAATTCTAAACATAAAATGTTGCAACTAGTCCTGATTGGCCTTTCATGATTAGTTTTGACATCTGCCATATGTCCTACATCCAGTTCTTTAATCTAGACAATGATGTAACCCTTTTGAAGACTGTAGGAGAAAAGCCTTACCTTACCAAAAAGTGACAGGCTAGTGTTCTTTTTGGGATAAAATGAATAAAGTCTTGAAGACGATTCTGCCCTGCATCACAAAAGTCTGTGTCACATTTTATACTACAAAATAGAGACAATCAGGTGACAGAATCTGGCACTTGGCTGGTAACAGGTGACTATTTGAACATCAGCATTAAGAATAACACAAGTAAACATTTCAAACACGATAATGTATATTGCAGGGCTTTACACTTACTTTTTTAATAGCACAAAGGAAAAATTATTAGCACAACAAAAAAATATAGCAATGTTGGATTTCCACGTAAGGCTGTACTTATAATCACTGTTTCATTTTAATATAGGATTTCCTCTTATGTATAGCGTTTTGCCTGCCGGCGTTTCACCAGCTGCCTGACAGTACCTGCTAAATATGAGCTTAGTAATATTGTAATAAAGCCAGGGGAAATTCTTTAGCCACTGCTGATTAAAATGGTATGGTTTCATGTTCCAGCATTGATGCTAACTGGTACAACATTGCACAGAGAAGGGGGCTTAGAATCTTCTACTCTGTGCCTCTTTTCTCCCGTGTGGGATGTGACATTCATAACATTGAAGTATCACTGCATTGTTCACATCGTCGCTGCTAAATGAGCTACAAGCCGACAACAATCCGTTTCTCACTCACGACTTTGACAGCAGGAACTATCTTTGTTTTCTTTGTAGCTATTTAAGGTGATTTAGTACGTCTATGGTGCCACTGTGATGTGACATTTTCTAGGGCACTGCAACGCTACCACAGGTAGAATTTCCTCCTGACTCATTCAACTGGTGACTTACATTACAACAATCACACCTGTGTGACTGCACTATTATTTATAATACAGAGAATATGTTTTAAATGCAGGTGATGAAAACTGACGTACTGTAAAGCCCTTTACCTAGAAAGCATTTCAATTTGTATGAATTTCATTATCATCATGTTTTCATCTTGAACGGCATTATTTACATGGGGCAGCAGAACCAGTGTTACAACTTCAACATCACTACATCAAAGGCCAAATTCATGTTGGGAAGTGGGTGTGGCAAATACAAAGGGATGATGCTAGTGAAATTACATTTATTTTCATGAAACAGACTACGCAACAGACCCTTTTGATATATTCAGCCATTATAGAGAACTATGCCATGTCAAAATATGTAAACTTGTATTATCATATCACCCACACTTTACATATATCAATGTAAGTAAAATACTTATTTAAAAAAAGTCAATAAAAAATAAATAAATCACGATAAAAATATAATAAAATTAAAGTACAAAGTTAAAGAAAAAATGAAATTTTTCCTCCAGGACCTGCCTTTCTTGCAAAGGTTTGTTACTTGAAAATCTTGTGTGCAGGAAAACAAATCACAGGCAAAATAATAAATGAATTCTCAACGACACAACTCACCACACATACTGTATGGTCTGGCCAAATATTACAGAAACTCACAATGCCTAACCAAAAATATATAAAGAATACTGAAAATTATCTGTATTACATAAAACCTTATATAATTGTTAGCGTTATTTAATATTTGTTGGTGCAAGCGCATACTATATCTTTTAATATAAAAACTATATTTGAAACACTGTTAATGAGTTTAATTGACTTGTTTAAAACAGGTCCGCTTATTTGTATGGTGTACCTGTCTCTTGTCTTATGTAGATGACAGTATCGTACGTAACCTACAATTTATCTTTCTTTGTTTATGCTAGCATACTAATAGTGTTAAGCCAATAAAACAAACCAGAAATATATTCCTTTCTGTATTTTAATGTGTTAAATTACTTTCAAAATACTGCAAACAGTTTTTTTAGGCATAAACAGGGGGGAATAATTTAAATAGTTAAAATATTATATAAAAAGTATAGAGAGGAAATAACAGTGATTTTACATGTGAACAGTACAGCACTGCTTGTTTAAAAATTTGTAATAAATTGATTTTTATGTTATCAGTTAGTCTAGCAAACTGATACAGATTGAGGTTGTGAGTGGGGAGGGGGCAAGAATTATATTTGAGAATTCTCACATTCCTGGGGGTCTTCCACACCTAATCCTCAGGAATGTGAAGGGGTGACTGTATTTCAAAGTTTTTTGTTCACAGAACCTATGATCCATGTGGAGAATAATGGTACAATTACAGTAGGACCCCTGTATCCATGGGTGTTATCTTCCAAGCTCTACCGCGGTTGGCTGAAACAGCGGATAAGAGTAGATGCCTTACATAACCCTTTGTTATGTCCCCAACTGTATTTGCTCTATGTTTCTGTGTCTGTGTGTCTTGTTGAACATTTGTGGGACTGACTGAGTTGGAGAATGCCCATTGGTCTTCAGGAATGCCAATCACTGGACTAAAGAACCAATGAAGAGCCAAGACATCAACAGCAAGCCTCCGGTTTGGGAATTAAAAACAGAATAAAAGTGGAGGCTTCCTGGAACTTGTAAATATAACGTTATCACTTTTTCATTACCAAAATAGTCCATATTTTCTTGGTTCACTGTAGTGGACCCTAGGACCTACCGTTTTTCTGTTAATTACTACTAGATTAGAAGTCCTCTGGAAGGAAGGTAGGAGGCTGGGACTTTGCCCATCCACTTTACAACCTCTTGAAGTAGTGGAATTTAGATCATTCAGGGTATGAAAAGACACCTGACCTGATGTTGTGCGGCCCAAACAGGAGGACAGACTTTCTCACCAGGGAGTGTTGCACGTGTGTGTCAGGGCCATGGACCGTACACCTAGCTGGTAGAACATCCGCAGAGCAGCCAGGCTACTGTCTATGGAGTGGCCCCCTTCAATGCTCAGCAGGCAAGCTATCTTCTTGGAGTCCCTGAGGCCTGCAGCACCAGAGAATCTCAAGGATGAATACAAAGCAGCATTATGGAAAGAAAGTATAAAGGCCTGGAGAGAGGCCAGTTGAAACAAAGCAGAGGCCTGGTTTCAGAACAGCCCATACAAAGCAAAGGTCGCTAAGGGGGCTGACCCCTGAACGCAGCTGCCTACAAGGAGAAATACCCAAGAATATAAGGGACCTACAAGGAAGTTGGTGCATTTCCTGTGTTTGACTGAATGTGGTGGGAATTTCATTAAACAACTGTGTAGCTGCACATGTTCAGTATAAAGGCGTGTCCCTGACACTCACTATATGTTTAAACTGGATAAATATATCTTAGAAGACATGTTGCGTGTTCATTGGAAACTGCATTCTGTTTCCACACGATAACTTCATACACATCACACCAGAAGCTAAGACTTCACCCTGTATGGTCCCCTCTTTGGAAACCACAGCTAAAAATACTTTGCACCAAACAGTTCCTTCCTATGAACTTAACATGATAAGATAAAGGCCAGTAAAGCAGACCTTTCTGTAAGTAAAGGCCCTTTCAAATATATTCAGACACTGAGGTCTGTGCTTGCCCATCTATGATCTAAACATTTATCTATATCAGGGTTGCCTTGAGTCTGAACCAGACAGCCTAGGGTAGAAGGTTGGGTTCATCTCGGATAAGGAGCCAACCCAAAGTAGGGCTCACACACACACACACACACTTTGAGGGCAATATGGGTTGTCCAGTCCATCTACCCAGCATGTCTTTGGAGTGTGGGAGTAAACTGGAGTGCCCGTAGAAAACCCACACATGCACTGGAAGGACACACAAATTCCACATGCACAGTGCTGAGAGAAATATTTGAACACATGACTGAAGGTGTAATGCAACAATGCTAACCATGATGTCTGACCTCAAATTCATTTTGAATTGCATAAAATATATGCTAAAATATATACTACTGCTCTTTCTGCAACAGTGAGACGCTGTGAATTAAAACAGACGTACTGAAATCAGACCTAGCAGAAACCTCCAGGGTCCCACTGAGACATGCACAGCACAGGGAGAAAAGCGCTTGTCCAGACCCAGGTATGGGGCACACCTTGTGCTGAGGTGACAAGCTCCAGCTCTGGGTACGTGCCGCACATGCGCTGGATCACGTCGATCTGCTCCAAGGTGAGCCTTACCGCGTCCTTCTCCTGAGCCGTGCACATCACGTAGGCCGAGAACATCTGAGAAGAGGGCGCTCAGTGAGACGAGGAGTCAGGCAGGCCACAGGCCAATACATGTCCAGAGCTCAGCAAGGCTTCTTTATCTTAAGTGTATCAGTAAGATAAGTACAATGTTAAAAGCATCACTCAGGCTACAGCTGGCCTACAGTTCACAAGAACGAGAAATAGACTTGTAGCTGCTAAAGTCAGAAACTAAAAAAAGTCTTTTTCCCACACATATGGCAATTACAAAACATTACAATACATTCCAAAAAAACTTTTTTCTAGTAAAACTGTGCTGATTTTGGCCTAAATCATTGCGTTTTTAATGAAAGGGGTCTGACTGAGCTAACAAGTTCCTTATAGTGCCGCTGACTCCCGAGGGTACTCTGAGCATTGAGTTCTGTGAACATTCACAGACCCATTGTGATACAACCTCATACCTAAAATCATAGAATAATGTAACTTACATACTGACATTTCTACATCTCATCTCTTTTCTTAAGATCATGTGGCAACTCAGAATTTATCAAATTAAAATATTAAATTTAAATATCTATTACTTGGATGATTTACCCAAAAGGGTTGCAAATATAAGCTTTCACACACGTCTTTGGTATAAGTTACCTGAGCTCCTATATGGCCTAATTTTAGCCGATTGATATCAGTGGCAACATTGCTGATGTTGTGCAGATCAATTTGATTGATTCTGTTGTTATGAAGGATTCTCAGTTGTAGAGCAAGGTCATTGTGTCTGTGAAAGAAAACAGAATGCTAGAAATAAACGCACTACAATGAATTCTTAGTTTGGACTGTCAGTATAGTGCACAATTTCTGTCCGCTATTCCCGAAGCCTTGAGGTGCACCTTTCCACAGCCTATTCAACATAAACCATTAAGTAAATAAACTGTTTGGAAACACAAAATGTTTCTTGACACACACCAAACAGTTCAAAGCAACATAGTCAGGGGCACATAAGCTTAATACACAAACACTTCTTCATATTCTGTAACTTTGAATAAACAGCTGCGTACACACAGACCTCACTCTGGGATCTGCTCGCTTCAGGGCATCTGAGGATATTGGAAACCGCCAAAAGCAGCAAATTTGACTTTGTGATATTTTGAATACAAAAAAGAGTATTACCAAAAATTTCCCATTACATATAATTAATTTCACGAGACAATTAATAGTCGAAATGTAAATGTATTGAATAAACGTATGTACACAATGTTTCAATTTTCACTTTTATATGTACTGTACTTGTCAACAATGGTGTAATGTAACAAAGTAATAGTACTTCATTAGAGTACTTAAGTATTTTTAATGAGTACCTGTACTTTACTTGAGTTTTTTAATTTGTCTACTTTTACTTTTACTCCACTACTTTTCATAAATAAAATACATACTTTTACTCCAATACATTCAAATATGGCTCTCTAGCTTTTTATACAACACTGCTTGTCTACTTGTCAAGTAATTCTTGGTATATCAGGTTCCCATATAACTACAATGCCCGTTCCTGAATCTGACTTCTGAACACCTACATATATATGTAATGCAGGACTTTGGGTTACTTCAGGGTTGGTGTCTGATAAAACTGATCAGAAGTAATAACAACCATTGAACATGCAAATTAAATTATCTATAATATTTTTACTGCTGTTGTTATCGTTGTACGACCTGCTGAAGTCTAAGCACTTACCCGTCAATCATGGGATACTGTTTCATCAGCCCCAGCGCCCTTTCATTTAAACTGGAGTCCAGAGTGAGACAACATGAAACCCACAGGAAGAGTGTTCGGAGCAGGACCATCAGTCTTCTCCTGAACAATGTTCTCGGGAACATAGCTGTCAAGGAACATACAAGCACTTTCTAAAACATGTGTCCGATTTCAAGCAAAGTTGACTGCTCATTGACGCGCACCTGTAGATATTGTCATATAAAATACAAATATATGGCCTCTCTAAATATAATCATTAAAAAAAATAGTGTTATGTTCAAAATTTCCCGATAAGGTGTTCGCACATCGTCGTGCGTATGCATTTCAAAAACTGTTTCACATACTTCTTCTTTAAAATGTATCAGCTGCAAACTTGACTGTTTTAATTTTAATTTTTTAATTTTTCAGCATAGAATGAAGGACTGACACATTGTATCCGTAAACTATGTACGCATTACTGTTTTAAATGCACAGCCGCCTTACCTTGGTGATGTAATCTAAACTCTTCACGGGAGAAAGTATGAAACAAAATATAAAATTAGAAATCCAGTCGGTTATATTCGAACTGCAGCTCAATTATTATACAAGAACTAGCTTTAAAAAGACGGTATGCTCATAATTAAGACCACGAAAGCACATAGTAGTAAGGATCCATGGGACTAACAAACAAGCGCTGTTGCGCAAAAACAGCACTTGAGCGCTTCTGCGGATCGGACCTTCAGTGCGTCTCCCAGGGTTTGAGGCAGCGATCTTCTGGAGGCGTGTCTATCAACTATGTCCTTTATCTGCCAGGAAAGCGAGCTCTGTACTGTATAATGTAAGTGCTCCTTCCTAAGGACATAAAAATATAATCCTCAAGGGATTTGGGGAACGGTGACTGACTGCATGGCAAGGCAGATGTATGTAATTTTATTGGGACACTGTGATTCAAAACCGGTTTTTAAAAATCTATATTTGCGTGTCCTGTGATGTGTTGTATCCATTACGTTAGTAGGGTGATTCGAGGAAGTCAGTCTACCCAGTGTTGTATAAAGCACCTGAAAGCCACAGCTAAGTAAAAGTTAAGATATTTTACTATAAAAGTACTTAAGTAAAAGTCAAAGTAAGCCATTGTACTAAGTGAAAGTATGAAAGTGTTAACTGTACTTAAATAAAAAAAAAAAACTTAAAATTTCAGTGCTTTATAGCAAGCATAGGATGCACTTTGATATGATGAATCCTTCATGCCAAGAAAGAAGAACATCTGTTGGAGGGATGGCCACAGGTGGTCTGACTCATTTAAAGCAGGAGATGTTGGAGAAGTTATGCTAGCAGAAGTATCAGGTGTTGGAGCAGGATCACTGCTGCTAGAGGGTGCTGCTGCTTCCATGATAGCTTCATTCTGCTGCTCTTTGACCTGCCCAAGCTTGTTAAACTGACCTCAGACCAAAAACCAAAACTTTGGGGGCCTGTTCTTTTTTTATAGTAAGTAAAGAAAATGTCAGCTGGGAAATGTATGAAAAAATATGGGTACATTTTATTTAAGAAAAGTAGTGGAGTAAAAGTCAACAGAAATCTAAAAACTCAAGTACAGATACACTCCAAAATACTTAAGTACTGAAACAAAGTACTATTACTTTCTTACATTACTCCACTGAGTCTTTCCAGCAGCAATGGGTAAGTTTTCCCCAAGGTAAGGCTGTAATGAAATTTAAACAGTAGGCTACATTTGTTCAGATCAGTGGTGTACTAGTGTCTTGGTAGGGGAGTATACTGTTCCTTCTTTCCCTTTGAGAACATACATTTCACAGCATTGGAGACCTATGTGCATTTGGCACCCTCACGTCGCTCTCGTTACCTACCTGTCCTGTGTGAATTTGTGTACATTTATTTCAAATTAGAACTATTTTCTGGTGGCTCAATGGGAAGAGCATCACGTTGGAAAGTGGAAGTCTCCTGGTCCCTGGTTCAAATCCCAGCCAGGTGTGCCCTTGAGCAAGACACTCAGCGCTAGCTCCCCAGGTGCCATGTATGGCTGCTCACTGGGTCGCCCCCCGGGGGGGGTATGTGGGGGGGGGTGTGGGGGTTGGGGGTTGGTGGGGGGGGTGGGGCGG
>JABJVR010000007.1:4059211-4073114 GCA_025773905.1 Chitala chitala | reverse complement strand
TGCTGCAGCATTTCCTCCTTTCTCTGCAGCAGCATTCTCTGCCTTTCTTCAGCGGACTTGGAGAAACGGCTGCCCCGAACTTCCGGGTCCTCTGCTTCAACAGGCATAGCCTCCCTTCCTCCACGAGCCCCGTCCTGTTCCTCTGGGGCTGACACACTTCCAGCTTGCTGGGAGGCTCGATCAGAGACCTGGGTGTAGTGGACATACATGTATGGCAAAGTTCAAGCAAAAATCTAACACATCTAAAATTAAAGACAAACACAAGAAAAAAAAAAAAACCAATGAATCCACTGTGTAGGGGAAAAAAAATACCTTTGGGTGTCCCTGTCAACTGGCTGCCCAACCTTCATGGGCATGTGAACATTATACAGAACAACATCAATATGAAGTCTATCCACATGTCAGGTCTAGACGTATATTTCGGTAGGCTGGCAAGACTCATTGGACTAGCCTAAAGGTTCATATCCCTAGAACTGTAGACATGTGGAATTCTACCCTTTGACGTATAGCTTGGAAAAACTGGGTATACACTGGCCAAAGCCCACAAGTTAACAGGTTTACCTGAGTAGGAAATGGCACCTGGATGCGTCCCTCCAGAATATTGTCAGTGGTTATCTCTAAAGAGCGTGTAAGTTGCAGATCCTGCAGCACCAGGTGATAAGGAACTTGAGGGAACATCTCCTGGATCTGATGCGCCTGCAGGAAGGACATGACACCACAGACTGTTCAGCACCAAAGTCTGCTTGGCTGAATTTCACTGAGCTGCATTGCAGGAACACTTCTCCATTTTATGGCTGACCCCACATATGAAGACCATGCTGAGCTGGGCTTTTGACTCACCATGGCATTGAGCTGGGAGTTGTTGGCATGAGCCATTCCCAGGATGTTGGTGGTGTGCATGACTTCTACAGAGAAACTCGGCAGCCAGCTAGCAATGCGTGAACCTATAAAAAGAAGCCGTCCTAATTAATGAGAACTTTCAATTCTAGCAATGACCTGCAAAGTGGTTAATATAAGGATTAATGGCAAGATGGAGGATGAAGCTCTCACCGTCAAAGTGGAAGAAATGATTATGCTGGTTAAGATGGGGGTGGGGCTCAACTCCAGGGCCTGGGACAATGTTGTCATCCAGCGGCTCCCTCTGGTGGCCATCTCTCAGCCTGCTGCCCTCACTGATATTCAGCGACATGCGGCACGTTGGGCAGGACGTGTCCTGCTCCAGCCAGGAGCGGAGACAGGAGCTGCCAGACACATACACCATTATAATCTCTACTAGCCAATATTCTATAACCTCGTGCTCTACCAGGAGCTGTTATTAATTCCTTAATGCATTGAAATCGGGGATGGGGGGATGCCATTTTATTTTCCATGTATTTTGTCACAGAAAAATATTTATAAAATACCATAAAACTACTACACCGGGAGTTACCGAACAAAAGATCACATATCTGTCAATTTTTAGTTTTAGTGCATACCTGTACAATGAAACATTTTGACCTTGTTCATCATACAAGCATTTTCAGTACAGGCAATCATAATATGCACAGGAATGTTTTTTTGTGGAAAAATTCACTTTAAGACCATTGTTTCTTTCTGAAAATCTCGAAAATTTATCTCAGAGGGTGAAAAGCCTGACAATCGCCTTTCACTGGGAAAGATGAAAGGGGGGGAAAAAACATTTTCTTTACGATATAAAAAAACAGCAGATTGCAAATCAAAGGAAGGTGCAGGTTTTTTAACAGTGATGCACTGTTTTTCCAGAAAAGTGTGTCCCTTGCTTGCAAGGTGAGACCCCGACTTGCGTTTTGTCTGACAACGTACTTATGAACCAAGTTTAAACATACATTTTTCACACACATTCATACATTACTGAAAATTTTGCATGTGTAGTAGAATTAATGCCACTACTGTCCAGACCCCCAGTTGTCAAGACGAGCGATTTATCCCCCAAGCAAGGGACTCAGCAGGCTAATCTCCATGTCTGATAACTCCGAGCAGACTATAGTTGCACGGGTTGGAGCCTGGCATGAGAAACTGCTATGAAAACATCTGGAAAGGCTGCCATGAACATACTGCAAATGATGTTCCTGATTGTAAACTTATAATATGAATGATAAACAAGTCCACAACACACAGTACACAACATAACTGAAATATCAGAAGATCCTGAAACATGTTCTGCTAAGCGTGCCAAGTGACTTCTACTGGTCATACAACATCCCAGTTATCCTTTATACTTCTTTGCACTGATTAAGAGTGCCCAGTGCTGAAACAAAAGTTCAGTGCCTGCTTCTTTTCAGTGTTAATATAGTAATGTGATCATTACCCAATTATTTTTATTTTCCTCTTTGTTTTCGAAATTCACATTACTTGCAATATTTGCTTTTCTGCAAAGCACACATTTAGTTAGCGGTGACAACTCAATTTGGTCGTGTAACGGTTGGCACTATTTTGTAAGGGCAACTACTGCTGCTTGTAAGGGACAGACCTTCAGGGGGTTGACAGGAGTGTGTTAAGGTTAACACCGGGTTTAACAGAGCGATTAGTGAGCTGCTCACTTGTGGAAGAGGTGTCCACAGGGCAGTCTGCGTGCTGTCTGCATTGAGTCCCAGCAGATCGCACAGTCGTCATTGTTGGCCGCCAGCTCCTCAGGCGTTGCCACTGTGAACCTGCCGAAAACAGCGTTGTAGTGGGTGGAATCAGTCCACCTGTCTTAAATCCTTTCATGCACCATATTTCAAGCAAAACTAAAAAGGGTTTAGCTGCCCCCCCACCTGGCTTCCATGTTGTCCACAACACGGAGGTAGTTCTTGTGGCGGCGGATCCGCCTCTGGACTTCGTGGAAGAGGTAGCGGAGCTGCATGAAGATCACCAGGCTGGCCATGGAGAGCCAGATGTTGCCAAAAAGCTGAGGGAACAAAACACAGGGAGGTGACCGGTCTGGTGGGGACATACAGGTTCACCCAATGCACCGCAGTAAGAAGGGGACAGCGGAGAGTGTTGAGAATGCAGCGAGTGAACTTACAAGCATATGGATGTGGTGCATGAGGTCCAGGGAGAGGAGGCTCAGCTCCATGATGAAGTCTGTGTAGTACACATAGGTGCCCTTGCTTTCCCAGGTCCCCTCGTGATTCAGATCCCAGAGGTGGAAGGAGTACCTGAGGAGATTCAAAGCACTTGGTTCCTTTCCTCAAGTATGGCTGAAATCCCTAGTGACACCACATTATATCCAACACAGGGGCCTTTCAACAGGTGACCATGACAACCACAGACAAACGCTCCAGTGCCCATCGTCAGGGCTGACCACAGACACTGACACTTGGGGGAGACGAGGCTTCTGGAATGATAAGCAGCCACAGGTGTACAGAGGCACCTACCTCATGATGACATGAGCTGTGCGTACAATCACCAGCATACACTGAAGAAAAAGCACACAAAGAAAAACTATGTATAAGCAGTGTGACTCTGATCTCAGTACAGTTTCAAAACCAATTATTACACTTTCTGCGAACAGTGATTACTGTTACTGGCAGCAACATAACCAGTAGCAACGAATCCCAGCAAAAAACTCAACTATTACCTTTACTTCCTATTCCCCGCCTTGCATCTAATAAACATGAAGAGGTAACTAGATAACTGTGTTGCTATTTATTCATGCCACTGTTACCATAATCATTTTTAAGCTATACTTCAGTTAACGTACCAGAGCCATAAAGGCACTGCATCCATTCACCTCATGTTATTTTGAATAGGTGTGACCACATGACCACCAGCAATAAGGGATGTTGTGCTCTTACCTCAGCTGCCATGAAGGAGACCGTGTGCATTCCCTGGGACGGCTGCACCAGCATGCACAGCGAGGCCAGGCTGCAGGTGGACAGCAGCATGGCACCGAGCAGAGACAGCACACGCACGTGACTGCTCACGGGCGTGGTGGGAGAGAAGGAGAGCTGCGAGGCACGCACACACAAAAAAACCAGACAAGAAGAGTGTTACATGCACATTTCACAGCTGCTCACTAGGAACAATAACACAAATCAGGTAATGCCTAACAACTCACACTACTGCACAGTCAATGCATTAAAAAATTCTTTAGAACAAACTTGAGCAAATATTCTTGTTAAAAGGACAGCAGTGCCGGCCACATGTGGCATTTATGTTTTCACATCACAGCAAAGCTGATCTAAGTGAGAGGGGAGCTAAACTCAGCATGACGTACCTATTATTAGAATTGAGTTTGGAAAAGATATGCTTTGGAGTATATATTTACATATTTATTCATTAAGCAGATGCTTTTATCCAAAGTGACTTACAACATTTCACATACGTGTTAAATGAGCTAGTGCTGGGTGTCTTGCTCAAGAACACATCTGGTGGCTGGGCTGGGATTTGGACCAGTAGACTTCCACATCCCAGCCTGATGTTCTACCCACTAAGCCACCAGGAGTACACTGAAGACATTTCATCCCATTTAACTAGAGGTCTGCCCCACACTCCAGTTCTACAGCACTAACTACTTCTATACAGTTGCACCATTACCACACTTGTAGTGACACAAAGGGCCGTATGATCCACAAAACTTTTAAGAAACTTTACGTCAACGTGTCTTTAGCGCGCCTAAAATACTAGACCTAATGGAGCTATAATGAACATACAGCTCATCTGGTGGCACAATTTTCATATGCGCTCCTTCAAAATCATCAATATTGAAGATGTCACTTGTACAGTTCCAACTGAGAGCTTTTCTCTATGCAAGGCCTGCCCTTCCCTTTTCGATACTTGAGCCAACAAGTACATTAGAAGCCATTTAAGACAGACTCACATATTCAAAGCGGTCTTTGCAAAGCTGCACCATGAGGTGCAGGAACACCAGTGCAGCAAACCACAAGAACCACATGACCACCTCATCCATGGTTTGGACATTTAGCACTCCGAAGACAAAGATGAACTTGTAGAAGATGAAGTTCCAGAACTTGTCCTTTAGATGCTGGAAACAGAGTGACTAGGAGTGAATACGAGTTTCTCACATAAAGACAGCAATTCAGCCCCCAGGATACTGTATTGCATGTTTTTTTTTGTCTGTAGCAAAAAATGCCAATGTCCAGTATGTCGTAAACCAGATAAAGAAACTGGTTTAAATCATACTTCATTTTTAGATTAGATCCCTTTATTGTCATTGTAAAGAGATACGAGATTCAAGGCACCAGTGAAGATGGGACTCACTTAAAAATTGTATAAAAGAAAAAGAAAAATAATCTATGGGGCATCTATGCAATGCCTCACTGAGAATAAAAACCAAGGACATTTATAACTCACAGGGTAAAGGTAATAAGGTACTTGTAATATATTTAAGCAGTGTTTGTGGTCATAGACAGGAGACAGGGTAATATGATCCAAGTACAGATTAAAGTGCAATTCAATACTGCAATATGCAGCCTGATATTGGACACTAGTTGTTTTGGAGAAATATCTGTTGAACCTGATGTGTCACTAAATTTTACAAATACTTGTCACCTGGGAAATACATTTAATGGTGCCCTTTCAGTCTTACCTGTTTTTCACT
The DNA here is from genome assembly GCA_025773905.1 of Chitala chitala. NCBI lineage: Eukaryota > Metazoa > Chordata > Actinopteri > Osteoglossiformes > Notopteridae > Chitala > Chitala chitala. The sequence goes on along the minus strand of JABJVR010000007.1, from coordinate 4,067,551 downwards.
AACTCTGAGAGGCCCAAATACCATGCACTGGATCACCTTGGCAATCAGCATCATTAAGCAGCATGCCGTGTTCACCAACACCTATGAGGACAAAACAATTGAAGAACCTCAGACGTTTTCAGTAAGGTATACCTCACACAAGAGGTTACCGCAATTTAAAGTCAGAATTGCCTTCTAACAGAGTGAATTCTCACCCAAACGAAGAAGCTGTCGTAAACAAGGTGCCAGAACACCTCCGAAGCCAGACCATTCGCGGGATCACTTAACCGGCGCTCACGGTCCTCGTCTGTCAGGAAGCCGGGCTCGCCGCTCCCGGCGTCGTCCAGCACCGGATCGGGCAGCGTGGTGTAAACGCTGAGGACGCTGCCCGCCAGCAACACGGCGCTCAGGACTGTGTACGTCTGCAAACTGGGCCATGGAAACCTCTCCAAAAACAACAGGGGCATTGCAACGCATAGACCGAATGCGACCAAATTCAATACGGAGGCTGAACAGACGCCGGTGTTAAGATCAACCCTCGGCTAGGCAGCCCTGCGTATCCACGCAACTACGGCCAGTCAGTCGAGGTAATTAAAAGGTAATATCACGGATTAGGGTCAAGGCTTCCTGGAAGCCCCGTCCCAAGTACCCAACCGTGCACCAGTCCTTCGGTCTCAGCCGTGAATATGTTCTCGTTTACTGAAACAGGTTGATCTCAGTAGTCGACCTCACTCTTATCCCCTTGTCTGTATCCAGTCGAACCCGCACCAGTGTCACTTTTGGAAGACGCAACACTCTCAAGTCCTAAGGGTCGACGAAGTTCCCAGCGTGCTTTTTTCCGGGGTTCTGTTCCCGATCTGCTACCCTTTGGGTTATATATAAATATATTGTCGTAGTTGTCAAACACCTTAGTCAGCAATTAGCTGGCAGTTCAAAACCTGTGCTAAAGCAGCGTCTCTTAGTTAGATTCCAACGCTGTTTGATCCGATTAAAATTAAGATATAAATGCGTGTCTTACAAGACAACATAAACAAAAAATTAACAATACGAACGCTGGTATTAAAATATTATATTCACTGGTTTGTTGTTGTCTATCAGCATTGATAGGTCAATACCGAGCCCTTTTGGTAATGTTTATTTTTAGGACTGACTCCCCTTGTCCACGTTCTCTTTCTCGGAGTTTCTGCCGTGTTCCGCCACTTCCTGTCACGGTGACGTCACGTGTTTTTCCGGAAGTTGGGAAATCATGGCGGCGCCCAAGCGAACTGTTAAAATTTACGTGCACGTCGTGCTTCTGGCAGTTGGTTATAAATGTTATAGTAATCAGAGTGCAGAGTGTTCTGAAAAGTTTGAAAACTGTCGCTTGTTATGGGTACTACAAACATCGAATTTTATTTTAGTATTTATTTTTTTGTTAAGATTTGGCTGGTCTTGCTGGTGTTTTTGGCGTTTAAGACGAAAATGTGAAGTAAAAACACGATAGTATTAGGATCACAAACACATATTTAGTGGGTAAGGTTTGCACAGCAGGACTATAATATATAGCTAGTATTTAAGGTGTTTATTTAAATTGGTCCGTCCACCACAAGCTAAGGAGGTAAAACCTTGGCTAGGGAAATACATGTAAGAGCTACATAGATTTTCTGATGTACGTCAAGGCGAGCTTTGTCCTCATCTAAGAGAGGTGAAATAACGGTCTTCCTGCACCCAGTAATATACCCTTTATGGTGCAACAAGGTCTAACAAATAGGGAGTTCAGAGACAATAGATGCAAACATTACAACACGATAGAAAAACAAAGTATTCCGACGAATTAAACCGGTAATAGTATTGCTTTAAACCTGAAAAAGTGTCAGCATGATAAATGCTGTGCGTGAAAAATGAGGGTTTTGGTAAGGAAGCCTGAAGAAGAGTCTAGATAGGGTAAGTGGAGGGAGATTGGCAGTACTTTTTTTGAACCGTTGTATTGAAAATTGGTTCACTACTCAAAGATTCATTCAGATGCAAAAGGGTTCATACTGCCCCGTTTCTTCTGGAAATGAATCCATATTATTTTCTACATCTTATTTAGAATAAATGACTGGAAGCTGGTTTACTGGCCATGTGGTCACAGCATGGGGTAGCACCTGGAACTGAAAGGGAATGCAACCTGACACATGTCCAGTTAACAGTTACTTTTAATCAGGGGTGGTCTGTCTTGGAGGGCCACAGTGGATCATCTTTTTTTCAGTCAATTTCTGCTTTTAATTGAACCTTAACTATCTCAAAGATAGTTTAGTTAAGATTATTGTATCAATTTATAAATTCTCTACAAGCTTCACTCATTATTAATAAGAATACTAAAACCATGACAAGGACTTACTGATGTTGCTTCTTAACGTTTTTAGTAATTAGGGTATATTTTTGATGTTTTCATCAATTTTTTGTTAGTAATAACTTAAGTCACTGCTCCTTATTAAGCATTTTTTCTCTGGTACCTGTTTGTGTTGTTCATTATTACATTTTGAATACAATTAATGATTCTTGGTTTGAATTAAACACTATACAGAATAATCCAGATGTTTTCTCCTCTGATTCTGCAGTGAGTGATATCATAGTACAGAAGAAATTGCTGATCTTACAGAATAACAGCAATACAAATACTGTAAATACAAATTAAACCAGACAACAGCAGAGGAGAGGAACCAAAAACTGCACAGTGTGGAGAAACAACCTCTGGGGGCCCAAGGGTGACTGGCTGCCCAGCTCCTCCTGGGCATGCTAACATTACAGAATAAACAGGTTATGATTGAGACTATGAATGTAAATAGCATTATATAGCCATCCTTTGCTCAAGGTGTTGAAGTATCAATAGGCTCATGGTGTCCCTCAGGTGAAGCTTTCATCCAAGGGGGTACACTAGGTGTCAGCAGCACTAAGGCATCCCACTCAGATGGTGCCCAAGTGGGCACCAGGTACACATATGGAAAAAGAAAGATTGTAGAGAGGGATTAGTAAATAATACAAACACTAGTATTCCCATAGCAAAATATCACAGTTATATTGGCACGTACAATATGCACCAGCAGCATTACTTACAGTGAGCTATGGAGACTTGTGGGAAGGCTAAATCAAAAAAGTAGGTCTTCAATTGGGATTTGAAGACTGAGAGTGATTCGCCATCCCATTTGTATCCAGGCAGACTGTTCCATAGACTAGGGGCTCTGTAAGTAAAACATGTAGCATCTGTACTTTTATATGAACATTTCAGTACTGGATACATAACTGGAAAGGTCTGGTCTGTGCATCTGGCTGACTGACAGAATCATGGACTCTGTACTTGGAGACTTGTCACTTCATTTAAATTTAATATGTATTTAAAGCTGTTTTTTTATTATTGTATTATAATAAAGAAATGTGTAAAACATTTATTTTGAAATGTCATATAAAAATACAATACATAAAATATGAAATACAATAAAAAATAAATTAATTGTAAGTTTTTCCTCTTGGGGCTTCTTTACACGGCAGCATCAATAGTGTCACAACTGTAAACTTCAATGTAATAAGGAGCATAGCACCATATTCTGTGCCCTGTGCGCCTGTTCTCTTAGAGGGCCTCCCAGCACCCACTTTTATAAGGCTGTTGGAGGGCCCGCCCCATACTCAGGCCCTTTGTAATCAGTTCCACTGTTTCCCCCCAAGTTTGTCACCCCTATAAGGAGTGCTATCGACAGTGGAAAGCAGTTGGTGACAGGATGCTGTTTAAATCCGGTTAGCTGCAAGTGGAATGTGGTATTATTAAATTACAGGATTAAAGCCTTTTAAAGTACATGCCTCAGGACTATTATTCAGTGCATTACAACACACAAAAATAAACATTTATAAACATGGTTTATACAAAATCTGAGTACTGTAGAAAGTACCCTTTTTAGCCTGTTATATATTTGTCATAAGAACAGTTTCTTCCCCTCTGCTGTCAGACTTATCAATAACAATCCCAGAACTGTTTCATCCCCCTACTCAAACTGAACACTAACTTTTCTTGCCATAATTTACAGTTTATTTTATTCTATTCTTTATTTATTTATTGTATTGTAACAAATGATTTGTTCTGTGTTGCTCTATGTATGCACCAATTACCACAGCAGTTTCCTAGTAATGTAAACACCCTTCACTTACATGGCAATAAATGTTTCTGATTCTGATTCTGATCTTTTGATATGAGAATGTGTGATGGGGACACTCTGCACATGAACATACATGGGGTGTTGGACTGATGACAGAACAAGGTGGCCAAAAGTGTCCAAATTTCCCAGAAAACATTATGGGTGCCAAAGTTCACCTGGCTTTCTATAAACAGTGCAATAGTAATAATGCACATTCATTTGTGTGACAGTTGTGTACTGACTATAGTTAATGTTTTGACACAAAAATGTAGAAGTAAAAGTGAAACAAAGTATGTTGTAACATTTTCTTGTCTTTATAAATGAGGAAGAAGATTTAAACTTGCAATCTTTTGGAAACTCTTCACACACTGAGCTTTGAGACACAATGAACATCTCAGTCAATGGCAGAAACGGTACCACTAGTCCTGACGAATGGACTACAACAACGGAAGTGTCACTGGCTTGCATAATCTTGGGCCTATCGTTCTTGGTGGGGACTCCGGGAAACATCCTCGTAGTGTGGACCATCCTCAAGCATGTGAGACAGCGCTCCCACACGGTGCTCCTCATCCTCCACCTGGCTGCTGCCGACTTGCTGGTCCTGATCACCCTGCCCCTCTGGATATACTCCCTGGTCCACTCATGGGTCTTTGGCTCCATCGCCTGCAAGACAGCGGTCTATGTGGTCACCTGCTGCATGTACACCAGTGTGTTCCTCATGACGGCCATGAGTGTGGAGCGCTTCGCAGCCATTCGGTTTCCCTTTGCATCGATGAATCACAAAAGGCAGAAGATGTTAAGAAACTCACTGGTAGGAATCTGGTTGTTGGCGTTCCTTCTGGGAATTCCTACATTTGTGACCCATGATTTGGATGAGATGGATGGGAAGCCACAATGCCTCATACGGGAGTACGCGTCCCTGGCCCAGGAGCTGGTGTGCCTCTCAATTGAGTGCTTGATGGGCTTCATCATCCCCTTCACAGTCCTTGGCATCTGCTACTACAAAGTAGCCAAATATCTCCAGCAGATGAACCCAAAGCCCAAGCACAAGTCTTCCTTCTTGATCGCTTGTGTCGTCGTGGCATTTGCTTTTTGCTGGATTCCGTATCACCTTGCCAACATTGTGACCTTTCTGAGCGGCTTGGCAGGAAAGGAGGATTCAGAGAGTACAGACAGTTTCTACCACACCATGACTTTAATCTGCGGAGCCCTGGTGTTCATCAGCAGCTCAGTGAACCCTATTCTCTATACCTTCGCTGCTCGCAGGTTCCAGGGCAACTTAAGGAAGTCTTTTCTGATAAAGCTGTTCAGGGAGACTGCCAGTCACACTTTTCATACCACAGGGCAGAACAGCCAAAAATCAGCTTTGAGTCAAACCACCAACCATGTTGAACAAACAACAGTGTAAGTCTTAGCAATTCATTTACTGTATTTCATATTTCTATGTATATTTAGACAAGGTGTTTAAAAGTCAGTTTGAGGACATGAATAGGGTTAGAGCCTTAATCTATACAAAAATGAATTTTTTATAACTATGAAATTATTGAAATTGTGAATCATATAGATGAAAGTTTTATGCTAAATAATAATAATAATAATTATTATTATTAGGTATCTACACTTATAGGTTAAATAATTACTTAGGTGTACCTTGAGAAGATATTATTTTGGTTGTATTCTAAACATACTGTGAGGCATGACAAGGCTGGGTTATAAGTACAGATTCTTGTTGGTTTTACATTAAACATGTAATGAAGAAAGAGTTGAATTTTACACCCCTCTCTGCCTTATGATGTCAAGAAGCTGTTTAAAAATGTTTTTCAAATTTATAATTTTAAAGCACTCACAGTTTTACAATTCTGTGAGGTATTTTTTTCCCATAGTCACTGATTTTGAGTTCAAAGCCATCTGTTTCTCATGTTCTTTCTAGTAATATTGCACAGCAATATCACAAGCACTGAAACCCCTTTGAGAAATATTTTATTGATGTCTTTGAGAAATTCTAATGTAATGACTGAAACATACATATACTATCTGTAAATAAACAGAATCTGGCATGTAAACTCTGAATCATTTTTGTATATTTGTTAACAAAACTCAGGTGAAAGGTTATTACATTAACAACCTATGAAATACAAACCTTTGTTCTTGTCAAAGTGGTGCACAACAGGTGTCGTTCACAGAATGTGATAATTAGCCTGCGATTGTTCAACCAAAGATGTGATAAAGACTTGCACGAACCATTTTTGTTTTGCTGTGTGTGACATGAAGTTAACACACATCAGTGTCTGCTCAGACTACAGTTATGTGCATGTTAATAGTCATCCTTTTGTTTCACATCTGTTGATTACTGATAATCCATTTTTTTGTTTCACAGTTAACAATTAAAATTCGTATACATCAGAGATATCTGCGTTATCTGCTTTTTGTATGCTTGTATCTGTTTTTTATATGATGAGCTAGTGCTTACATTTCTGTGCCAGTGGCTTTTGGGAGGAAGAAGGCTGGGTGCTTCTGTCTGAACTTGATGCTTTTTAACACTTTTCATCTTTTTTGCGCCCATATGGCACACCTGTGGCCTCTGGATATTGCGATGAAGACTCGTGTTTCACATCTGTTCGCATGCTTTTCAGGATGATTGAGTCTATTAATAGAAGACTGAAGAATTCCAAACCCACTGTGAAATGACTGCAATGTTCAGGCATGGACTGGTCTAAAAACCAATAAAATAACCAAACTGATTGAGCATAAAGCATACGCTCTCACCGTTTGCATACGGCTCTGATGTTTCATGACATGAAGCCATTTAAAATAAATGTGAAATTCTCCCACACAACTTAGGCAGCTGGCTCATAAATTACTGGAAATTTCAGGCAATGTGTTAATCACGAATCACTTTTTATCTTCATTTTTGCATGCCTTGCATTTCTGCTTTTTCCCAGCATAAATAACATGACATGCATGTTTGACAGTTGCCATTTCTTTGCATGCTTGCATGAGTTCCAGATAAGAATTACAAATTGCAACATTATTTCGATGCTTCTGTAAGTACGGAGCTGGAGTGTGAATTATATAGAAACGTCAGTAAACCACTTCCAATTTCTGACTACAGCTAATTTCTTTGAATAAGGAAGCTACTGTGTAAGAACACAACATGGATACACATTATTTCCACTTTCATTCACACCTACATCTTCACTGTTTTAACCAATTGTGCAAAAAAAGTGATCACTCACAGCAAAAAAAGATGAAGCCCCCACAAATTCTGTGGGAAAATTTGTTTGGAGTTTCAGGTAATAAACTGTTTAATTTCTTACCCCAAATGCAGTACAATTTTAATTTGAAAAACAGGGTACTTTATAAAAGTCTCACAATGTCCTTATAAGACATTCAAGGCAAGGAACCACACGCCATTACAGCCAGCCAGGGCCACTTTACCTCTGTTATACAGCTTCTCACACCACCTGCCTTCCAGGCTGACGTTGTGAGGTATTTGCTGTATGTTACTGATATATTTCAAGTCTGTGTGTCTTTTTGCATTCCTGTCCTTCTCCGTCCTGATGTTACCCGTGTCACAGACTACTCTGGCTGTCCCTCCCATTACCTGGCATACCATCTCTGACTTCACAGTTGTGTTTTTGGCTTTGTTAAAAATAAACCAGATTACTCAGCACATTAATTCACCTCTTCACCTTTTTGCAAGTCAATACATCTTGGAACCAACCTTCAGCCTAATCCTGAGATACCACGGACCAGCCTACAGAGCATAGTTTATAGTGGTAACTGAAGGTCAAAGGGGCGGCCACCTCACCACACAGAAATTTTGATGCAAAGCCACTTCTGACTTGATGTTTACAGACTTGGAGAGATGCACATTGTGTTGGCTTTGGATCACAAAAGTCTGCTTGGGATGCTGCTGTTCTTATTATGGTTTAAAATTATTTACAATCCTGCTGCTTAGTTGTTGTGTTACAGAACCCCTAGTTTATGAAATAGTCTGCCTGGATACATACAGGATGGCGAATCGGTCTCAGTCTTTAAATCCCGACTGAAGACATACTTTTTTGACTTAGCCTTCCCTCGACACTGTCCGTAGTTCATGGTAATTACAGCTGCTGGCACATGCTGTATATGCGAATATAACTGTAACAGTTTGCTATGGGGCTGCTAGAGTTTGTATTATTTGCTAACCCCTCTCTAAACTCTCTCCTTG
>JABJVR010000007.1:4048688-4059111 GCA_025773905.1 Chitala chitala | reverse complement strand
GGGCAGCCAGTCAACCTTGGGCCCCCAGAGGTTTTTTCTCCACACTGTGGAGTTTTTGGTTCCTCTCCTCCGTTGTTATCTGGCTTCACTCATTTGTATTAATTGTTATAGTTTCTTCTTCAATATCTGCAGTTTCTTGTGTAAAGCGCTTTGAAGCACATTGTCGTGAAAGGCGCTATATAAAAATAAATTGAATTGAATTGTGTGACCCTTGTGGCAGGAAGGGACGTATAAAAACAGTTACAGTATTAGATGGAACTGAGCAGTACTGTGATGAGTACAGTGGCTCAGCATGCAGAATGGTTGTGTCACATATCTTCACAGCTGTGTATGTGTGTGTGAGTGGTAAGTGTTCTCTATGTCTGGGTGAACTGAACACACAACCCTCACGGTATGTCAATGCTACCTGGCAAGTAGCAAGATATCTGCTTTACAAACACCTGAAACAATGTTGATTGAAATGAATATATTTTTTTAACATTTTTTGTGAGAAACTTTAAACTTCATGCAAATTGCAGCCACTGATTTTTGTTTGTGGGATTAAGAAATGCCAGTGCACTAATTAATAACAATGACGTTAGTGATGAAGTGGATGGTGGAGGCTGGTTTAAGAAGGTAGAAGTCTGTAACACGCTGTGCTGTACTTCTGACAGAGGAACCACTCAAAATTCAACCAAAGTACCAGAGATGCATACATGAAAAACACTGACACAAAGAATATTTTGACAACAAAAGCATTGTCTGTATGCTTTAGTGCATTAATTCACCTTGAAGGAACATACAAATGTCAAAGGTCAAGTGCCCCTGATCTCAAATCCTGAAGGAGACTGGGGGGACATCTCCCTCTCTTCAGAAGGGTTATCCCCCTGAGTATGTCACTGTAAATCAAGCTTTGCCATTTTTGTTCCCCTCAGGAATTGTTCTTGGGAAATATTTCTATTTACTGTCCCTCCCAAGAGTGAAATGAGATTTTTTCCCCTGACTGAGCCCATCTTCTTGTACATCACCTGTTTAGTGTATCACTGTGGCTTAGTAAAAATAATTCTTTTTCATTGAGGACCTGTTTTCAGGTGTAGCAAAACTTATATTTCGTAATAAAGCAGGCATTTGTCACCTTAGGCAAGAATACAGCACACTGTGTTGTTACAAAGAGCCCAGTTCAAACACACAGGCAGTATACAGCAGTTTATTGGCTATTGTGAAAAACTTGCTAATGCAATGCTTTTCATTTAATAATTTTATTGCTGTTGCACTTTGTTAAAGCCATGCTGTGGTAAGGATAAATGGACAAATTTATGAAATGCACAATTGTGATTTTCTATTGTAATATTTTATATTCATAACATATTTATACTGTTAATGATTACATAGTGGATCATACTAATGTAACTGATTTATTAAATTAACTACACTTGCTATTTTTCAAAATGAAGGATGCTTACTTACATGGAAACCAATCATACCATAATTTATAATGAAACAACAGAACAATATTCAGCAGTTTGTTATATACTGGCCGGGTTGAAATGTTAAGGTAATCAAACTAAATACTAATATCCACATATTCAAATTAGTTCACAGTTGTGTTATTATCCATTTTAAAACGCAGCTCACCTTTGAACGTAAAGGTGTGGGCGTTTTAGAGAAGAATTGACGTGCTACTTCCTTGGGACACCAATGAATCTACCAATGAGGTAGAGCTACATGGTGTCGGGATCACGGCGTCCCTCCTTTACCTTTCAGGAGCAGCCAATGGATTATCTCCCTTGAGAGATTGACTTCTATTGAGGCTGAACCACTGCAGGTAACTTCAAAAAAAAAAAAAAAAAAAAGTTACAAGAAAGGAAAAAAAAAAAGAACTCACGGGCTTGTTATGGAATGACTGTGAAAGAAACCCGGATTTTCCCACCCTCTTTTTTTACCAGTTAGACCAGTAACTCTGGAAAGAGTACACACGGGTACTGGGACAGGTACAGTGTCTGGTCACATTCTTTCGCGTCCTCCACGAAAACCTCCTTTTCCTTCGGTTTGGCTAATTGAGTTTCCAGGTCTTTTGTTTGTTTCTCTTATCACTTGGAGAAGGTGAAGCTCGTGTTATTTTTGTGTGATCTTTGCCTTTAATTGTAGCTTTCACCCCTGATGGCTTCGCACAGTGATACTCTGGTGGTGTTCTTTGGGGCAACAGCTGGTGCAAATGGGGGTAAACTGGGTTCGGATGAGAGGGAAATAATTCTCTTGGTGTGGCAAATTGTGGATCTACGTGAGAAAAAGGTATGGACCTTCTGACTCTAATAAGGTTCCTCTTAATATCCTCTGTGCGCAGTGTGTTATTTTCGACACTTTTAGGCTTGACAGCAAACCTATCAACAAGGTACCCTTTCACAAAGTCCTTCATGGTGCGTAATAAACTTGCTCGTTGTAGTCGCTGTATTGTAATAAAATAATTATTTATCAGCTTTTCCACGCCGTTGTGAAATAGGCAATTTATCCTTAAATTGTGCTTAACGAAAGCGTACCTGTGTGATAGTGTGAGCGCCTTTCCGGACCAGGCCACGAGGTTAGGATCCCTGCCTTTACCATTTACTGCTTTGCAACTGCCAGCCTCATTGTGTTTTGTAACGGTGTTGTTTTGAGGGGGGTCTCAGGGGCGTTTTGTGTGCTTTTGAGTGCACCCAGACTGCAGGGTGACGTGCATGTTTGTGCCCTGCGTGTAAAAAGGCGTGCTGAGGTGATGGTTCTGTTAACAGGTGGGTAAGCTGCACAGAAGAGCTGTAAAACCTGACACTTTGGAGCTGACAGAGCCATGCAAGGAGGAAACGAGAATGACTTTGGACGAGCTCTGCAAAGCCGAGCATTTGGACAGAGTCCTGCAAGTGGTAAGAGATGGGTGTCTTGTGCCTGGTTTCGACAGGCGTCTACATTTTTCACAGCCTAAAGCACTGCTGCTGTGACAGGGCTTAATATGGTCTATGTCCCTACAAGGGAGATTTGCACTGGCTTTCCAATGTTTTATTTTTATTTTTTTGTGTTGGCTGTAAAACTCTTTCCAACAGGTCGGTGTCTTGCAGTTGAAATTACCGTCATTCCTTTAACTCAGTTTGTTTTTCCCCTAATCTTTCAGTGATAGTACACTTGGAAAAAGCAGGAATCCAGTCTACTTATGTACTAACAGTGTTGTGGGATTAAAATGTCTGATAAATAGAATTTCTTAAACTGAATTTGTTATACTGCCTATTAGTTTAATTGGACAATTATGTGTTGTTCACTTAATTCCTGTATTGCTAAGTTAAAGGTCATTAGTCAATTAACCCTAGCCAGTGAGGATACACGGCAGTAAAGAGGATGGCAGGTAAGCAGACTGTACCAACAGGTCCGGTCTTGTTCAGACCGCTGTGCCCAGTAGACATCTGTAAGGCGGAATGTTTACCTGCGAACACGCCCTGCCATTAATGGCAGCTCCAGCAAGAGGGAGAACCTGCTGGACCACAGCTGTTGGTTTCTTCTGCCGTTGTGGTAGGAGTATGCTGTTCATACCCAGGATGTTTTGCTTATGGATCAGGCTCCTCAGAGGCATTCCCACAATGTTCCTGTAATGTCCTGGCTTAATAAATGCCTTTGTGTTTCATGGGAAACCGCTCTTAGGCTGGCAACACTGCTGAACATGAACACAGTCGCTAATAACTGTGATTAAAGTGTATGATGCATCATTTCCTTAAAATGGTCCATCTTGGATTGTATGCTTAAATCACAGGGTGTGTTTTGTTAATGAAAAGTGATGACATCAGTCAACCATTTTCTGTCAGGAGTGTTTTGTTTTGAGGAGGTAACCCCAGTGCTGACCTATTTCAGCGTGTGATGTTTGAGACACGTATACAGAAGTTGGTTCTCCCCACCTCCAGCCGTATTTGTCTGTAAGTGTTGTGGCAGGTCTGTGGTGAGTGATGTAATGTCACTGTGGTCTGGGCCTCCCTGTCTCAGGACTCTTCACATGCTGCCTGAACATCCTGAGTGTTCTGTTTCTGTTCTGACATGTTCAGCTGTCATTGTCCAGTTTCAAAGATTAACCTGTGAAATCAGTGGTAAAATTGTAGTGTGGAAGAATTGCTTGGGTTTGGGTGAACAGGTTTCTTGGTCTTTTGCGTGTTTGCTTTAATAGTATGATTTGTAGATGTCAGATCTGACGCTGAGTCACTCTGAGCTTGGCTTCTGGAGTAATTGCAGTGGATGAAGGGCTGTGTAACTTATGCTGTTCAGTGACTCAAACTATAGTGTTATCGGACGTTATAATTTGCTAGCGTAGTATTGACATCTCTTTTCGTCATTTAATTTGTTTTGTAAAAGGTGTAAAACTGGTAATGACTTTCTAAAATGATGACAGTGGAAATATGATTGTATTCTAGTGTTTTTCCCCCTTGTTTGGGTTTAAAATGACTGGCAAATATTTTTTAAGCAAGAGTTACTTATTGTTTTATTAAGTTTTGCACGTGTGTTTGTTTTTTTGTTACTTCCCTTGCTCTTTCCTTTAAATAAAATCAGTGTCAAATGTTGTTTGCCTGTTCTGTTGTGGGCCACATCAGTGCTGGAGTCTTGGCTGTGCTGGATAAATGCATAACAAACTATATCCTTCTCTTTCTCTCTCTGTCAGTGGTTGGTTTCTGTGAATCAGGAAAGTGCAAGTATAAATTTTTTTGTGTGGACATTTTCACAGGTGCTCCTTGCTGGCACCACGCCCCAAGGTGTTTGCCACAGGAGTGTTGTGATGGTCACACCTACTTTCACCACTTCAGAGAAGCCTGAGATGCAGATTTGTGTCCTTTAAGCATTAAGTCCCAGTGGAACCAGCATTTCCCACTGCCCTTATCTTGCTACGGTTTTCTGTGGTCCAGTGCAAACATGTCAGCGGTCCCAGAGAGCAAACAGGGCCAGCCAGGAAGGGCAATCAATGGCAGCAAGGCCGAAGGTCGGTTCCACTCCCATCTCGCGTTTACTTATAGTGGGGGGGGGGGTCCGAGCAGGCACAGTGGCACGCTGTATCAGCCTGGGGGGGGTGACTGCAGAGTGAGTGCACTTCGGACTCTGTGACGAACGTTTGACGAGCTTGTGTGTAAAATAAAGCGCATTATCCTGTGTTAAGACATTTTGGTGATTTTTAAAACATTATTACGGTCTCGTGCATTTTGAAGGTTGATCGGATTAGGTCTCGTTGAATTTGCTACTTCAGAGCTGGTAGCCATTATTGGGTAAAGGCGTCTCCAAAGTAAATAAATTTTAGTGTTTAGTTTGTCCCAGATATCACCACAGGCTCTCAGATTCAGATGCCTGTTGGGAGGGGAGTCATTACCGTGGCTGGGTGTGGCAGTGGGGTGAGGGGTTGTGAGCTTGGCTCTTCCCAACTGGGATGGGTATCCATGTCCTCAAATTCTTTATGAGCACCAGGCTCTGTCACCCAGTGTGTAGCGGTGTGTCAAAAGTTCAATGAAACTGCAGCTTTTTTTTTGTAAGGAAGGAACCTTGACAGGCCACATTGTCACTGATAAGAGAACTTTTGGCTGTCTAAATTAGCCTATCAGCTGAGTTTACCATGAACATCTTAGTCATGTACTGTCAGAGAGTTTGGTTGCTTCACAGGTGTTAAACAGAACAGGAAAGAAAATGTGTTTCAGTAGAACTCAGATTTTACCGTAAAATATTTGCATACATCTTCAGTGGTTCAAGGTCAGTTGTCTCTGTAGTGAATATTTAATTAAAGCAATTCAAAAAATTTGTGGGTCCTCCCCCTCCCCTGAAGATGTTCTTTAGTCATAGTGTTTCATGAGTCTTAACTTTTTGGGGCTATAAGGGGTTTTGGCATTTAACACTCAAATTCTGGTGTTTGACCTGACAATTCAACAAGACCATATTTACAGTGAAATTTGGTAGAATAGATTTATGGGTCTTGGGTCACCTCATAGGGTAAACGCCATTAGGTGCTCTATCTGTGTTTTCGATCAGTAACAACGTTTCTCCCTCATTAGACACGCCTTCCTTCCCTTTCGTTTCAAAAACACAGTTGTCATTTAAAATAATCCTGCGTGTGGCTCGCTGTCTCATGGACGTTACTGTTAATGTTTGGCTGTTCTCACCATGGCTTTGTGGGGGATGGGGTGTGGTTAGAATTTTCTATGGTTTAGCTTCTGATTCTTTTACAAGCATGTTCCAGCCTGTGCCGCATGCTTTTCTGATTGGTTACAGCCACTTACCCCCTGGCCAGAGGCCCTGTGCTGACACTGTGTTCACAGTGCAGTATTTACCATTACTGTGTCGCTGCTGCCTTACAGCACCTGTACAGATGTTTATGCATATGTATTTCTGAAGTGATTCTGAAGGGAGTTATTATCAACAGAAAACAGAATTTGTTTTTGTTCAGCCCAAGACCTCCAGGCATGTAGAATAGCGAAATGGTACACCTGTCTAAAGTCGCTTTTGTGTTTAGATGTAGTGGTTTTGGTTCAGTCGCACTGTGCTGGGATTAGAAGGCTCTTTTTGCCACTGACAGCCAGGGCATCGGAGCATAAAGGTAGATGGTATCAGGTGTGACAGCCCCACAGGTAGACCAGAGGGCCCTGGCATGGGGGCCAGCTGTGCTTCTGATTGACACCATGCTCCAAGGTAAGCCTGAGTGTTCCCAGGACTGCAGAGTTGGTACACACAACTTTTGACTTCTACTTAAGTTATGGTACCTTCAAATAAGACTCTACAGCACTGGTTTAAACTGAGCATCTTATTAATTGTGCAATAAAATAACCTATCATGAAACACTAAAACACGTTTTGTTGAATTTGCTGCCTAGCCTAGTCCCAAATCATAAGTGTATGAGTCCACAGGCTTAGCCTTGGCCTAAAAATTTAACTATTTTGGGGGTCATCTTATCCAGTGAATACTGGCCTAAACCTGTATTACACCTCTCATTTTTGGGGGGGGTCGACATGTACGCCAGATCAGTTTATATGTTGGCATATATGGTACGTTTAACTGGAGCAGATAAACTTTCTTTTGACTCCACGGCCCTGTGTGTGCCCATGCTGGGGCTCCACCTGCCAAACGGCACATCTTCACGCTCCCTGCTTTTTTTCCGCTGAGGCTTGCAGGAGGCCCGCAAGCTCTCTGACATTCAGCTCCTCCCCTGTGTCATAAGTTTTGTTGCTGGTTGTTTTCTGCACAGATGAAGAAACCAGTCAGACTGGCAGTCCCACCCTGTCGGATTCATGGTTTTGGTTGACATGAGATTCTCTTTGATGTAACTGCTCGCTTGTCTGTGAATTCCATCACTTTTTGCATTGTAATAAGTCTGGCATAACTCCCCCTTATTGTCTGAGGTCAGATAATGTCTATGTTGCTCTGATAATTTTTTTTTTCCTTCCCCCAGTGATGTTGGTCATTTAAAAAAAAAAAAAATTAGATTTTCTACCTACTTAATCATCTGCTGTCTTTCTGTAACGTGACAACGCCCCACCTCATTCTTCTCTTCTGCAGTTCCAGCAGAATGTTGCCAGCGAGCTGAAGGCTTTGGGCCGGAGCTCGTACACACTCTGTGTCAGCGGGCCTCTGATCATCAGACAAGCTCTCCACCCTGAGGCCTCCAAAAAGGTGAGGAGCCTCTGCTAAACCAGTTATATAATTTTGTTGTCAAGAGCTTAAGTGCTCAAGTAGAAGCAAAAAATGTTAAATGGCATCTACAGCTAGGAGTAAAATTTCACACAAGTCCTTGTATTACATGTTAAGTGGATTGATATCATGTGACTGTGTTGCTATTGACAGCAGACTGCCTTGCTGGTTCTCATAGGCAATGTGCTGGCATGATAATTAGCCTTACAGTGCTGTTCCTCTGCTCCAGAACCTGGTCTTGCCAGACTGCTTCTACTCCTTTGTGGACTTGAGGATGGAGTTCAGCAGATGCTGTCCAAACGCGGGCTCGGTGAAGGAGCTGACGCTCGCCTCCATGTCGGAGTGTATCCTTCCTACGACCTGCTGGTGATGCTCACAGAGCAGTGTTGTGTTTGTGTGAGCCTTAGGCTGGACCTGCTGTCACTCTGTCCAGTTATAGAGGCCTTGACCTTTCCCTAATGCAGACCTGGGCATCCCGCCACCGGCAGAGCAGGCAGTGGGGGTGCAAGAGGTGAAGAATATGGTAGTTCTCATCCTGCATCTCCTGTCTGACCCCTACAGTAAGCAAATTACCGCCTCCCCAGATCAGTATATATGCTTCTGCTCTGGTCCTGGTTTCTTGTTGTGGCTACTTCTCACTTGTACTCACTGGTGATTTTTACATTATATCAAACAGTTAGCAGTCCTTGTATAATTGTCTGCTTAGCCGTTCTGTCCAGTGGCTTATGTGTGGTGATGGGAGGGAGGGAAGCTGGTAGAAGGGATGGTACTGATAGGTCATCGTGTGTGTGTGTGTGTGTGTGTGTGTGTGTGTGTGAGTGAGAGATATGAAGCTGTATAAATATGCCGTGAATTTATTGCGGTATGTCTGTGTTGCCTGTTTTGATTGTGGCACTGTTTATTTGCAGATCACAAATTCACCGATTTTGAAACTGTGAATTACAAGTTTGAATCTGGAGCTTGGTAAGTTTGACACATTTCAAATGGATAAATGGTCTACTTTGCAGTTTGTACAGGAGGGTTAATAAAGGTCTTTTTACCATTTTCATCAGAAGTGCTTTCATTCCCTGCAGGACATTTCACTGAATGATATTAGAATTAACTTGAGTCAAGTTTAAATGCTGTCATTTTATGTCACTATCCCTTCAGTTATAGCTTGATATGTCAAATACGTGTTCATTCAGCAGCCACGTTTGTGACACTTTGTCAGCATGCGGTAGTCTGAGGGACGATGGAGAAAGTCGTTTTTCTACTGTTTTGACAGGATTTGTCTTCTAAGTCGCCAGTCTTTGCCACTTTGTTCTATGCGATTAAAGTAAATTGCTATGAATTTGTCCACTTGCCTTTGTGAGCATCAGAACAGCCACTCCATACCCTCCCCTTTCCACGAAAGGGCAGTTCCTCACGTCCCTGTTTCCCCTTACAGCAGCAAGACAGAGGCGGTGGATAATGAGACGGTCATCAGGGCCAGAGGTCTTCCCTGGCAGTCTTCAGACCAGGATATCGCTCGCTTTTTTAAAGGACTCAACATTGCCAAGTAAGGGCAGCTCTGAGTACGGGCTGGCGCCCGTGTCCTCCTCACTCTGCCACTTTCGGGTTGAATGCAAGTTTTACCAGGATATATGATGCGGTTTGCATTCATGGTGTGTAAAGTTGTGTTTTGGCACACGAACTGAATTGGCGGCATGCTCGTGGACTGGTTTAAGCCCTGTCCGACTCGAAGTCTTGATGGCGTGCGTCTCTGTCGCTCAGGGGAGGCGTGGCCCTGTGTCTCAATGCTCAGGGCCGGAGGAACGGCGAGGCGCTGGTGCGCTTCGTCAACATGGAGCACAGAGACCTGGCGCTGGACCGCCACAAACACCATATGGGCAGTCGCTATATTGAGGTGAGCTTCTTCTGTCCTCGGGTCACGGCGAGAGTTTCGTCTGCGGCTCTTCATATGGTTTTTATGAAATCATTTCGCTATGAAGGGTCAATTCTGTAATTTGTAATGTAGCTGACATCAATATCCATAACGGTGTGTGTGTGTGTGTGTGTGTGTCTGTCCCCCACTAAAATGTTAATTTTGTTTTTGCTGGCATGATTGTGCTCTTAACTTTACTTTCTTTTTGCAGGTCTACAAAGCCACAGGGGAGGAGTTTTTGAAAATAGCTGGAGGTTAGATTTTGGTTGTTCTTGAAGCTGTGTGTGTGTGTGTGTGTGTGTGTGTGTGTGTGTGTGTGTGTGTGTGTGTGTGTGTGTGTGTGTGTGTGTGTGTCTAAAGCTGTTAGAAGCACTAGGCCGGGAGTCTAAGCACTGATTTTTATCTTGCGGTCCTGCACCTGGATTTGGCTGCTTTCACACATCTTGATGGAAGTGAAGGGCTCTTTGTGGGAGACCTTCTCCACAGTGACCTGTGGCAGGTGCTGGAGGAAATTGTACCCGTTAGAACAACGGTTTTTCTGTTTGTGACGGGCCCCTGTTGGTCACAGTGAATTTAGCTGCTGATAGGGGATGTTGAATGGACAGCCGTCCTGTGAAAAGCTCAGGATTGGGGGACTACAAAGAAGAGAGTCTGCTGGCCGTGTGTGTTTACACCACAAGTTTATCAGAAGCTCTGTGATTTAAAAGTGGCTAATGCTTTAAAAAAAACTTAAGGGTGTTAAGCAGACTGCACTGGAAACCAGAATGGAATTAAGACTGAGTGTTGTTCAATGACCTGTAAATATAATTTACTGGATTAAACAAAAATCAAAAAGATGGAGTCGGGGGGGGGGGGGGGGGGGGGGGGGGGGGGGGG
>JABJVR010000007.1:3994014-4031400 GCA_025773905.1 Chitala chitala | reverse complement strand
CATGCAGGTTAGGTTGATTGGTGTGTCCAAATTGCCCGTTGTGTGTGTGTGCCCTGTGGTGGGTTGGCGCCCTGCCCTGGGTATCCCCTGCCCTGTGCCCTATGTGCTCTGGGATGGGCTCCAGGCTTCCCTGTGACCCTCACCAGGAATCAGCGGTTAAGATAATGGATGGATGGATGTTTAAGGTTATAATGGTCATTTACCTGCAAATCAGATCTTCTCCTGGGCTTGTATCATTAGTGTATAAGTCTCTGCCTATAAGTAATAAGTTGCCTGCTACATGAAACGGGTCAAAATCAGTGATGCATGAAGCCAAACATTCATGTTTTAGTCACTTACTGAAATCAGGGTTTTTGGGATACCCTGTCCCAAGAAAACAGGTCATAATGGAAAGTACCCTCTGGTACCCTCTGGCTATAACAGAACCAACACATAATGATTCATAGTGACATAAAATAGATGATGCAGGTGGATGATTTTTTATCTTTGAAAGTTTTTATAAATTTGGTTTTTTACTTGCTAAAAGCATTAATTCAAAACATAATCCAATTTATTTAATCAAATACAGACTGTAGAAAAGTCCCAGGTAGTTTGTGTATATGAGGAACTAACAGCACTAAAATTTTATTAACTAACACAAACTATCTGAGACTTTTCTACAGTCTCTACTTGATGGAAGTAGTAGAACGTGCTGATTCGACATGTCGTTATATAATACCAAACTCCTGATATTGTTGCACAGCCATACATGATTAAAGCAGGACAGATTCTAACTGATCAAAAGGGTTGTCTGCCCAGTTTTGGTTTAACAGCACTGGAAAATCTCAGCCCTGCCGGTTCATAGTGTTTCTACCAGATCGTCATTTCCACGAAGCAGGAGGCCAGTTCCAAGAACAGGGAACCAGCCCAGCTACAGCCAGATCCAGTGTGAGGGTAATTATGTGAGGTCAGTGTTGGGTTTTCAATTGTTAGGGGACAGCCAACCAGAAGAGAAAAAAAAAATAGCTTTTTTCTCAGTTGTTGCTCATTATGGCACAGTAATTAATGGTAAGAATAGTAATGACTCATCAAAATTATGTGTATGGAAATCTTATCTGCTGGGAATCGGAAAATACAACATTTAAAGTAAATTGGTGTTTGAGGTCAAACATGGGAAATTGGTTTTTAAATTCACAAATATAAATTAAAAACAGAAGAGGCAATTTGATAACATTTTATATGTTTTTAATACTATCAAAGGATGAACTTTGTGAACAAATTCCTTTTATACAAAATTCACAGTCTTAGTGATTTGTGAAGAAACTGGTATAAATATAAAAAAAAACACTGGGGTAATAAACTTACACAGAACAAAAAATAATAATACAGTAAAAATGACCCCTTGACATTTCGGGTCTTCAACACCCAAGCTATTAAACGAACGTGTTGTATATACAGAACTGAGCTCTGAGGTATTGCTTGAGACGCTCTTGTGTCATGGTGTCTGGCAGTACTCTACAGTGCTTCATTACATTTTCCATGGTCACAGAACTCTTGACCGGCTCTACCCAATAAAACTATGAAGTAGATTCCAGTGTACATTCAAACTCTGCAGCAAAACTCACTGTCTCTCTCAAACACACACACAATGGCCGGCGGTTTTCCTCCCAATGTGCGAATTGTTTTACAAATTTGAACACACCACACTTTAAGTTATGAATGATTTCGTTTTTTCTGTGTCCATGGTCAGAAGGAGAGAGAGGATGCAGAATTCCACTGAACGCCAGACTTCCTTCACTATGACAGTGCAGAAAAGCCCTCTGACAGTTTCAGCTTGACCTGTGATATGCCGACTGTCCTCCGTGTCACCTTTTGTGACTGCTGGATTCTGTGATCCCTTCAAAAAATATAAAACGTGACAGAGAAGAACAGCGCAGACAGATACGAACTAGGAGTACATCAGACAGGTGGTCCTATAGTATCTCTTTACACAAAGCTATGATTGTTAGTTGACTTTATCAATGATGTTGTTGTTGTTGTTGTAACTGTCATTGTTGTTGGTGTTCTGCTTCTGCAACGCCCTGGGCAGGACCTTCTTCTTGACAAACAATCTCTCCAGGAAACGGTCGCTCAGGGAGATGGGCAGGTACGTGTGGATGAAGTACATGAGGCCCACACCGGGGCCGGCGTAGTAGCGCACCTTGGGCTGCGGCGAAAGCAGCGCGTCAATGATGGTGTTGATTACAGGGCTCAGGTCTTCATTGGCCATCTTGGCGTGAGCTTGGAAGAGCTCTTTCGTCTCCAAAAGGTACTCCTCGCCGTATTCCTCCAGCAGGGCTGGCGGCAGGCTCTGAAGAAGGTGCTTATACTGGCGATCCCAATACTCAAAATTACTGGACTGACCTGTTTGGGAAAAGGAGAGGGGAAGTGGTTAGACCTGGCTGCCGCATTCATGGTGCTCATGACCACATGTGCAAAATGTTACAAATAGACTACAGACCTTTCAGACTTTTGTTAGTGGTGGCTATGTTAGTAGGCGACGTGCAGATTTCTCATTGAGCACTGTTGTGGTAGACTAACCTTCCTCCCATCTAAGCTAATGTGCCATTCTCTCTCAATATTGACACTGGTAGAGGTTTACAGAGCGCTGCTGTCAGGAGGCCAGGGCAGTGGAACCCTGCTGTACGTGTTAACGACAGACGGAGAACAAGCCAGGGTAGTGTCTAAAGCTCAAACAGCAATGTGTTATGCGATCCACATTACCCTGCTGAGGGTGGGCCCACATGGAAATGAGCTTGTGGACTGTATCAATGCAGAACGAAAAGTTCAAAATCAAAGTATAGTTTCAGAAACTGCCAGGCCAAAGAACACACGAACGATGACAGCAACGACAAGAACATTGGGTGTTGCCTTACAGCTGTGTACACCAGCCCATGCCCACATATTCCTGATTTACAATGTGTTCGAAGTGCAAGGTCCAAGCCGAAGGTCACCATGAGAGCTGTATCCTTACCCCTTCAGCAGGATCCAGCCTACAAACATCTACCACTGTATACACCAGCAGTCAGAAGACATCAACCATGCAATATGTTTTCAGAGTATTCAAAGCTACAACTAAAAACCAGTTAAGTGCTGCTGAGGTAATATCATTGGTCATAATTACTCTCCTGGTTTTGAGTCACAGACGCGCAAAGCAGGAGGGGGTGATTGGTCAGGGGATCCAGATTACAGGTCTCATGATATGGGTGGAGCCCTGCCTACTTTTACTGCCAGTCAATGCAGCAGATTCCAATGCCAGTGAATGAACTTGAACCCTCACCCCTAACACTTGTTGAAACCCCCCACAGGACTCCAGCTATTTAAAACCTCTTCAACACCAGTTTGGTGGGCAGGGTCTTGCAGCTCTTGCACAATTCAGCACAACGTGCTCCCTGTCATAGTCCGAACCCTGGCTGCCGCCCAGAGCCTGCCGCAGAACGCTTAAAAACATGGAGCTCCAAGAAGTTAACACGTCTATCAGCTGAACATCGCTCTTGTTCCACTGGTTTTAATTGCTTTCGCCTACGGCACCTGTGGATGATACACTGTCATCGTTAAGAAAGCAAGGAGTCACTGAGTGGGATGCAGCACAGAACGCACACAGTCACGGGTACGGTTTATCCTAGGAATTAAGCAGCGATGCCTTCCAGCAACTCACAGCATTGCCCTTATCATAAAAAAGGAATGCAAACATTCTGGGACAGAGAACATGCTCCAACAATAATGCACTTGACATGTATCTGGCTTCATACATAGTTTGTAACACTACGATTACCCCTTTGTTTCCAGACAGGTATATAAACCAATGCAAAGCCTACTCTGAACATTGCCAATGACTGACAGTAGTACAAGTAGTAACACTAATACTGATGATAATATCAGACATTTGCATTAAAACAATCTTATGTAACCTCATAATTTCCATTTCAAAATTACCCTTTAAAAACAGCCTGTACAATTTATTTACATTTTATATGCCTGAAGTAACCGACTGTCCTGAACTCTAAGTGGAATCCACAGGTGTGATTGGTGCAGGCACTGGCTCCAGCACGCTGTTATCTGAGAGCGCTGTGTTTGTTTCACCGACTGTGTTGGACACTGTGGAGTGTGAGTGGCTGGGGATCGGAATACGAGATCGCACTTTTGGCAGAGTCTTTGCCAGGATCTGTGGCTGCTGCCTGGCGCAGAGCCAAATATCAGACGCCCTGTAGTATTTCACGTGCTGTTATCTAACTGTTGAGAATATGTGCCGTTTCCTGATGAAAATGTCTGATATGCCTACTTGTTTTGCTTTCTAAAATTAAGTTCAGAGCACAGCTGTTCTCTGAGAAGACAGTCGCAATCTAGATTATTCTAGATTATTCACATTTTTCTTCAAGTAGCTCTTTGTGTGTATTTTTGAGGGTATTACTGGCATGCAGTGTGGCAGCGGAGAATGGCATGACCAGAGGTGGTCTGTTGCCCTTACCGTTGGCAGTGGGACTGCAGTTGCCAAGGAAACCAAGGTGGCTGCCACTCACCTGTCTTGAAAGCCGAGGGGAGTATGGTGGAGACTTTGACGCCCCAGGGCTCCAGCTCATGCCGCAGGGTGTTGATGAAAAGGTTGAGTGCCGCCTTGGAGGCCCCGTACGCTGCCAGGCAGGGGAAGGGCTGCTCACCTGCAGAGGGCCAGATACGTCACAGGAGGAAGCGGCACGACTCAGCAGAGTAGAATGCAGCAGAGGGTTGCTCAGCGTGCAACCAAGCAGCGCGCAATATTAAACTGCACACACAGAGCCCGCTGTGAAACGGCACAGCGGAGGTCGGCAGGGCAGACAACCACAAAGAAAGAGGCGACTCTAAAGTGGCTGGGGATGTGCCCTGCAACGCCTGTACAGCAGTTAAACCTTACAGCCCGTTTAGCACCCACACAATGATTAACATTTATGGTCATTTTAATGCCAGTGAATGTGTTACCCCTTGCAATCTTGCAATCAGAAAATGACCCAGCATCTACATTTCCGTGGCAACAATTATGCATTTGTTCCAGTGCCGTATGACCAACAAACACAGCACAAAAGATATAAAAGGCACCGTTAGGAGGATACGATGAAAAAAGACAGACTACATTGCAGATAGGCAGGGAATACTAGAAGAGCGTATAACAAGTATTGCCAATGCTGTGCAACAGAAACACCACCACAAATTCAAACGACAGGTTAAACTTCTTCTTGGATACAGTGATACAATATCAACATCCTGTTTCCATCAGCTCCTGGTAATAAAGCCCTTAAAGGCAAGTGTTTGCATCTACAAGCTCTAAGGGAGTTCTTTATGAGGGCAATGCTCACTCCAGGAGCTTAAAAAGGGCTCAATGTAATGGGCACTCCTTTGAGGCCTGAGGTCTTCAATGCAGCAGAATGATCCTCTGGTTCAACAGTGTGAAGGTCTGGGCTTGTACTCCTGTGGCTACCTTCACCTTTTATTGAGTTCCACCACTGACCTTTTGACTGTAAGACTTCATGTAGTCTTAATGAGTTCAGTGTACTATGAACTGTTTTACTTCAGGAGAGTCCAAAAAGAGGCTATTAATAAACATGCAACAGAACATAGTATTGATGGGAAATTTTGTCAGGATGAATTTTGGTTTGGGGTTAAAAATAAAGTTATGCCCATAGTCAATATACTGTTAACATTTCCATAGCATTCCACACTGTGAAAGACATGTTAGAATGAAAGGTGAGAGATGCAAGTTTCCAGTGATTTCAATCTACAGAAGCTGCAATCGGCTGCTTTCATGTCAGTGAAGACAGTGGATATGTGGCTGTAGCGGTGTATCTCAGCATGCAGTTACCTGAGGGGCTTGAGATGGTGACAATCCTGCCTTTGGCCTGCCGCAGCAGAGGCAGGAACGTCTGGGTGACACTCAGTGTGCCAAAGAAGTTCACTTCCATGCAGCCCCTGTAGTTGGATATGAGGGATAGCTCGGCGTCCCCGAAATTCACACACACTCCTGCATTGTTCACCAGCCCCCACAGGCCTGTAGAAAAGGAAGGGAAGACATTTCAGTTAAACTAGTAACTCAGTGTCTTGGTGTTCTGTGTTTCCTTACATGCTGAAAGCTACTGAATTCAAGCAGGGTTCAGCTCAGATGTTTCCAAATCATCCAGTGGAATCAGACGGGTCTGACCTGTTCAGTCACATCAATGAATCAGCTGGGTGGGTTACAGCTGGAAAACAACCTTACAGATGGAGACTTCCTCTAAGACTAGATGCTTAAAAATGGCCTTCAGAATAGTGTACTTGCTGCAATGCTAAATGTCTGTTCCCCACTTTATGGTACCCTTCAGTATAGATAACAAGAAGACTACCTCCCCCCACTGGGAGTTGGCAACCATACCACAGCCCCTCAGCAAGAGCACACAAAGTATGCAGGACTTATGCAGTTCTTCCCTCCCCAGAATTTCTCCCAGTATTGTCCTCTAAGACAGGAGGTTATTGGTATTTGGATGGTGACCATTGGAGATGCCATTTTGGAGGACAAAGATTTTGAATAGAGCACTGTGGACAGTTTTTCCTCTGTAAATAATTAGTGTCACACAGGAACAGATGCATGGAAACACTGGAGTACTACAAAATCATACACAGACATTTGCGTTTCAGTAACATCTATTGAGTGCTTAGTCCATGGTCTACCACCATTCACCTCCCATTAGCTGCACTTTAATTGTCTCCTTTTATTGTAAAAATGCAGTCAGTTTGTGATTTATGCTTTTTTCCAAACCTCCTGCTTTGCCTGCGACTCCACTGAGCTGCAGACAGAAAGAAAGTTTTACAATAGCCAGAAGTAGGAAACAAGACCCAGAATGAAGAACAGCACAGAAAGGGAGAGAGAGAACAACACAGAAAGGTAAAGAAAAGAAAATAGAACAGCACAGAAAGGTAGAGAAAGGAACAGAGAACAGGGACTAAAAGTGTTGGTAATATATTTAGTAAACTGAAATGCTTCTCTGCAATAAAAAGAGAACTAAACTGACTAAAATACATACAAATATCAGTCTCATTTCCTGACAAGTACCAATCAATGCAGATCTTTTATACATTGTGGCTTTGACATTTAAAAATATGTCAGAGCTAAGAATCACTGTCGAGTGTATCATACTGATAGTGTACTTTTCCTTAATAGAAGTAACCTTCAGATGTGTAAATTATCATCAGACATTGTAAGGGTGGACTGCATCAAAACAATTGTTTTTTAATTAAAAATTATGATTGTCTGATTTTATTCCATACTGGAAGGAAGGACAAAGGCAGCTACAGTATCAACAACAATGAAAAGGTAATACCATATTTTAACATTTTGTCTTCATCCATTGTTTCTTAAACATTTTGTGGTTTTGATAATGGGTCTAAAACATAGTGCTCTCAGTGCTTCTGAAAGTGTTTCTAACAGGAAGAACATGACGTGTCTAACACAAAATTGCTAGATATGTTACGTAGTGGAAAGTCTGTGAGTTCAGTACAGTACTGCATGCTTAGAATCTGGTAATAAATATATTTTTTTATTGTTATTTGTCAGGTTTGCAGACTTATGTGTTGAGGTCTGAGGCGGAGTCAAGCATTTTTTGTGAATTTTCACATTCGCTGGGTCTTTGGTTCCTAATCCTTGCAGATGTGAAGGGGCAACTGTAGTGGGGATTAAACGGAAATTAAATCTGACAGAAGTGTCAGAATGTTGCTTTCACCTCTAAAATACCCCCAGACACTCTGCTCGTTGTGTGCTTTAGTTCGGCACTGCAGCTTGGTCTGATGTGAAGCACTGGGACACGCAGGCTTGTGAGGTAAGCAGCACCTTCTGTCCCCAGTCATCGTGTTTCCCTTAAATCCTTCACGGCTCCACTCTGCCCCTGCAGTTCTTGTGAGGGTATGTGCTCCCAGCACCATAATACCTTAATAGAATCCCTGTCGACTTTCAAACACAAAGGCTATCATTTTTATGACCACGCATAGGTTCACAGGACCCATAAATCGCCTCTGCTGCGTAATGTGTTTTCGAAGGAAATCCAGGCTGGATGCATTTTTAGTGCTAATGGTACCTGGTTGATTGCTGTTGGAGCAATTGTGTAGAACCAACTGTGCTGAAACACAAAGGGGGAGTAGGACTACAGTCTCTAATGAAGGCAGGCATTTTCTTGTGTTGAAGCACAGGACATGGTTAGTTTTAGCCACCTTGGTCTTTCATCCATTACTAAAGAGACAGGTTTCATTTCCTGTTCTGCTGGACATTTCAGCAGTTCTGACCTCATTCTCCGCAGGTCCAGCTCATCTGTGTCCTGTCTGTAATGCTTACCCTCCAAAAATCTCTTTCCCCTGTCACAAAGTGTGTTGCTTCCACTTGCTTCTTGATTGTACCAGCTACAATGACAGCATTATGTTCCATTATGTCCACACTGTTGTTTGACGACTCTCACTGTCTTGTATATACACTCTGGGAGAGCCACGGTGCACTTTCTCTTCTGTAAAATGTATACATTATCTGGATATGGCCATCTGTCAAATGTCAGACACATAAACATTTTTTTTTCATCCAATGAAAACGTCTTCCGATTGTCATGCAGAGCAGGGCCAGGCATAACTTCTTGAGAACGCACGTCCACCCAAATCGTTAAGCGAGGATAAAAATCTCATCTGGAATGTTGCTGAGCAGAAACCTGCTCAATATGAGCACTGCTTCTGGCTGAATGAGAATGCACAGGTGTGCATTGTTTTGTGTGCACGCCTTTGCACTGGTGCATCAGTCTTCAGATCCGCTCTGCTGTGCCTCCTCCTATCTCCGCTGCCTTCTTCACTCACAGTTGCTTACATAGTTGCGAGAACTTCCACGATGAGTCTGCAGCAACCCCCAGTAATCACACTTCACCTACAAACAGCCTCCATAAAATCGCTATCCTCGGTACCTCTCAGGCATTTTATTTGAACAACTAATGAAGGGCCTCCCTGTTAGAACACCCACTAAACTAAAGCAGGCGTCCCGCACAGTCAGCACTGCAGATAAAAGCACTTATCGCAGCTGTTAACTAGGCCGGTATAATCCATTACATTCTAGAAGTCGCAATGTCTTACATTTTGTTCCGAACACTGGCGCAGTCTTTCACAAACATTTACAGATGACATACAACTGTACGCATCTTACATATTCTTCTATCATTTATTAAAAATGGTTTCAGTAGCTTTAATCATTTAGGTATTACATAAGAGCACACTCTTGGAAAGAACTGAGAAGGAACATATTTACTGAAAGGACTGTAGTGTGCTCACAAGCAACCTTTACCACCTGGCAAGCAGCCAAGCACAATCACGCTGTCGCTTTCTCGTCTGCTCACAGGATGTTGCAGAGTTCTCCTCTGAGACAAAGGTTTAACAGCAAGCACGTGAAAAGGTGCATGGCAACATGTTTGGGATTCCCAAACACCCTCATGTTGCTTTTGTCCTTCTTTTGTTTGCAGCAACAAACCTTTGGACTTATATGCATTCCAATGTGTTCAAAACTACATTATTGTCACAGGAAAAGGTAGTTCTAACAGCCTATTCACGCTTCACCAGTCACACTATTGATGAAAGGCTTTAGTTATACACTATTTCATAGCTGACTTTGCATAATCTACTTCTGTCAACAGCTTGTCTGGCACCGTTTCAGAAACTGTTGTCCAAATTCAGCCTGCCAAGGGCACAGGCGTCATCTCATTAGGCATGGAGCATACCTTTCATTATTTCTACAGCTGGTAATGGTACCTATTGATATTCAGTAGACACCTTGACATGCATTCTGTACTGGGTAGATGAGGCAGGTACTGAGGTCAAACATGCTAAACGGGTACAATTATTTCAGCTCTGAGAATGGGATAAACCACATAAAAGACAACTTATTCTCTTGTGCTTTATGTAATGAGATGATAAACCTTAGTATAATTATTATCGTGGCAGACACACGTGGCTGTTTGAAGTGCCTTCACTTGGTAGTGCAGGAGCACGCACACAGGTGTGTGTGGAGAAACAAAACCAAGCAGGAGCCTAGATTAGCAGACAGCAGGCCTCTAGCAGCTGCATCAGGAATGCGTGTATGTGTGTGAGTGTGTGAAAGAGATAGACAGAGTGAGAGTGAGTGAAAGAGAGGGATATTGAATGTGGCTGCAAGAGAAGTGTCCAAGATTTAAGTGTCCAAAGGTGTGGGTGTGTGTGACAGGGAAAAAGAGAGGGGTGAGTGGCAGGGCAAGTGATCAGCACTTGTGCGAGGATATATGGTACCCCCTTCTGCCAAGTTTCAAATTGCACCCTGGCCATCCCTGGCACTGGCCTTACACAACTCATTTAAGTACACGAATCCCAAAATGCATTTACACAAATAAAGATAGCATAAAATAAACTTGAGAAACTTAACTTTCTTCATTTTTTTTCATTTCTGTGTATATGTGGTATAAACAGCTATAAAATCACCTGTACTATAAAAATAATAATGACTTATATAATAAAATTGTTGTGTCAACAGAAACCTCTCACAGCTAAAATACAAGACGAATAACCTACAATCAGCTATGAATGAAAAAAGTTATGTTAATACTTTACCCGTGGTCCTTGAAACCAGTGATTGTTTAATCACGACCCTCCCACCCCCTATTCCAATGAGAATAAATTTCACTGAATGAAAACTGTGTACCTTGAAGAATATTAGATGGGACACATACATACTGTAAATTTTGGTAATGATGGTTAAAGTCTTATCTGCAGTGCATGAGAGATTTCACTTAAAGTACCAAAGTGCGGTTTGTCATTCCTCACCTTGTAAGCCCAGCTTGGCTTTGGTGCTAGCGAGGGCCTGCTGAATCTCCTGGGGTTTGGTTATGTCCATCTGGATGAGGGTGAGCCGTGAAGAGCAGACCTGCTGCAGCTCTCGAGCGCCGGGACTGTCCAGGTCCAGCACACTGGCAAACACGTTGAACCCCAGAGCGTCCAGTTTCAGAGCAGCCGACTTCCCGAAGCCAGAGTCACAGCCTGACATAAAAGAACAAAAGGACTGATCCACTTCACAGTCTAACAGCTAGCTACAAATTACTGTTTACTTCTTATTTTAAATTAAAACAAATTTACACTCACTTTATGGACATTACATATTTGCCAAAGTTCTAAATATTAATGCAAAGACAATCCAAATGTCATTCGTCCTAAATTCCTATCACTGTTGAACAAAAATGAATGGAATACTCTTACATTTTGTTCCTTATTTTGAATTCAATCGGTATTCAATGTTAACATTGCTTTCAGATGCGTGTTCTGTATTTCCCCAAGTGTGCTAGAACATTATGTTCTCTCAGTTTGAAAAAGAATGTGGCTTGACCTCTCTGGAATTTTATCCTTAAATGATATCTCTTTTACAATGAACAACACTTCAATCTTGATAAGAGAAACGTTTGAAATGAAAAAGTGGGTTAATTCACTTTCAGAACCCAAGTGATTATCTTTGACAAATGCGGTTCATCATTAAGGTATCTTATACTGTGTGTGATTTTTAATGCTGTAACAGCAAAACTAACAGAGTAATTATGTAACTGTGCTACAAGTTTTGCTTATGCATCACAAACCGTCGCTCTCCCACGTAATATAAATTCTGTTTACATTTACTTGGGTGGGGTTCTCAACATGAGGTTAATATCTCATCTCTGTTGTTACAAAAGAGCTGTAGCTGCCTACTACACACTTGCCTATGTAAAAACGGCCCCAGTCATGTCTGCACTTACGAGAAACTGCTCAGAAAAAGGCGGCGCTTAACTTTGAGGTGTGTAAATTAAAAAAAAAAAAGACCCATAAAAACAGTGAGGTGATTGCATAAGATATCTTGTGAAAATGAAATTTGCGGTGTTACTTTTATGTGAGCATTTATTGAAAGAAATCTCTGTTGTTTACCTGCATTCTGCTAAATTTGCAGATATGTTCAAAAACACCTTTTTGTTTTTGAGGATCTACGAGTATGTTCTCAGCTAAATGTACCTGCATCGCTTCATTGTGCCAGTTGAAGTGGTATTTCTTAAATAGTAACTTGGATGTGAGTTTTAACTAAAACAACATAAAACCACCGTCAACTAAATCAGTTGAACAGCACTATCACTGACCAGCGACACAACTGAACACGAAAGCTTTTCTACATGGAGGTCACATTATAATTTGCATTTAACTGCATTTATTAGTGAAATATATAATTTATTCATGTAATGACAGAGAGTGGCATTGTTTTCTTGTACGCCTGCTAAATTTTCAGGTACATCATGAAATGTACTTTCCTTTGTGACTTACCCTTTGAAATTGCGTTGTATTTTCTAGTAAAATAGTGTTGTACCAACACAAGTTTTTCATTCCATCCATTTTCAATTGAATTTAAATAGAATACAAAAAATTACAGCATCTTCACTGAAAAATTAAACACGCTGCTTGCCCTCCAGAGACAAAAATAACCTAGACAGTCACATGATTGTGATGTGGCTGAGGGTGGAGTCTAGCATGGTTGGACCCTGCTCCTGAGCAGGGCCAGTATGGCCCTGTTTTCGGCACTGTAATTGCTGCACAGGAGTGCACATACCACAGGCTGCCCCACAATTTTTACAGATGTCGGCCTGGCCATCTGTTTCAATATGCAAGTATGTCAGTAGTAAATGGTGTGCTGTCCAACATCAACGGTACTTTCTCACAGTCTTATAATGTAAAGTTCTGCTGAAGCATTTACAATAAGACAGCTACTATAGTGAACAAACCTATTAGCCTGCAAGACAATCAGTACGTAATCAAATAAAGTTAATTGCACCATTCTCTGTATTCAGAAAGTCATAATTGGGGAAAAATTCTGAATATCCCTTGAGTTGCTTATTAAGAAAGAAAACGTTTGCAGAATTGAGTATTACAGGAAACTATTTCACTGTACATTAAAATTCAAGGGAACATTGTACAACAATTATCTGGTTATCTATGAAGATTCTCAGTCGTCCAGGTGAGGTTATCTGGAAGTTTAGTCATGTCAACAGTTGACATGACTAAACTTCCAGAATTATCTGGTTAGTTTCAATCACACTTAACACACTTCACCTTTGCCCTTGACAGTGTGTTCACACTGAAAACGTATTTGTTTTGCTATCATAATCACACCTCATACAGACCCCACAAAGGTTTTGCAGAAGGTTATCACAGGACAAGGTATTCTGAGGACAGGCCAGCTTCTAGAATCATGCTGAGGCCATCAGTGTGTTGCATGCGGCCCAGATACCCAGTGCATTCCGTACTCGGTGAGGCACGCTGACTTGCCAAAGGTTTTTGGGGGACGTGTCGCACAGAAATAACAAACAGGTCAGTCGAGGGCATAAAAATACAAATCCTTTCCCAAAGCAAACACAAAGCCATGTTAAATTAATACGTCACACTTACATTGAACTTTGGAAAATTATAAAAGTGTTTTCATCTTTCTTGTCACACATGCTGCAGTCAAATTGTTACGACAAATACAACAAAGTCACAAAGGCCATTAACCAAATCAAATGTTCCTTATCACCTATAATTTATGACAAAGGCAATAAAAGGGGTGAAACATTTATAGGCTAACAGTTTAAAATCTAAATAAACAATTTAAAGTGAAAATAAGTTTATGTATTCTGGCGATGTGTACTCTCATTTCAACGGGTGGACATGAAAAACAATGTGTTACATTGAAAACGACTAACATTATCCACTACAGCGCCACCAACAGTATCACTTTGGGCCTTACAGTATGTGAAGGACTACCAGCACATGCAAGTCTCACAGTGTATGAATTTCCTCGTATTCTGCTGGCATGACTTTTAAAAGAATTTGCAGTGAGGTAAAATGAAACAGTGTCAATTTCAAAAACTTGTGTAATGGGGATAAATTTAGCCACAAGTTTTACACAGATTATTGTCTTCGTGTTGATGCTGGGCATCATCCAAGAATACCAGTTCTAACAGCATTCAGAATTCTGACGGTGCAAAGGTGAAGCCATTGACTGATATTTGGCTAACAGCACTGTTCACTCAGCACACCAAGTTCCCTGGGACTGAGTGTACAGCAAGACTCACTGGAACAGAGACAGTAGATTAAGTTGAGCTCACCGATTTGATCTCGTGCCAGTTATTTTTAAGATGTAATGTGCTGCCATAGGCCAAATGGCTATTGGCAGAAGCACAAAAACTAATGGTCCCACCTGCCCCTTCCCACAGCCTTCAGATTTAATGCCACCTTGACCGGTTTTTAAATATTCACTTTTTAAATTAGATTTACCAGATATGGATTCATTGTGCTCAACGATCTTTTAATCGGTTTCCAAAATACAACTTCTCCACATCACATTAATGTTTTCAGATTTTTTTTTTCTTTTTCTTACAACAAGGAAAGATTAGATCTAATCTGGGTTCCCTGCACTTCCCTGAGTTTTATGATGGTGGTGTGGTCTATTTTAAGAATGCATTTAATTGAATCTACAGTAATGCCTTATTTAAATGGATGCCGATCTTGACACGACAGGTTTTGTTTGTAGGCCTGTTCTTCTTTACCCCTGCTTGTGCTGTGTGATAAAAATGACGAGGTCGGGCTTTTACAGCCAGTATTTCACTACAGGTGACAGCTGTCTTAAATTTCAAACAATTGAAGAAACAGGAAAAAAAACATTAACAAAGTGCTTAAATTTGGGGTTACTGTCGGTCTTTCCTGGCTTCACTGGCTGTTGTGCAATTACAGCTCATCTGGTCTTAGAGGAGGGAAAACACAGCAGTCCCAAAGGGTGAAAGTGTAGTGGTGTAAGAACACAGTCAATACGTAGTGACACGTTCAACTGACACAACTAATTTTTTGATGTAAAATAGATCGCGTATGGAAGGCTGGTTTTAGTCACGGGCCGCATATTAACATGTAAATATAAAACACGTATGGATTTTCAAAAAAAATTTTTTTAAGTAGCCAGACCACACAGAAGTGCCAAGTGTTCTTTTTCATACATCGCCAGAAGGGGACACGATCCATCAAAACTTGACACAGAATACAAGTTGTACATACAACACGACCAATTTAAGGTGTGCGGGACACTACAATACCGAAAGCAAGCAGTTCTGCTGGAAGGCATGAAGCCACAGGTTACAGTGTGTATTAGCGTTCACTGTCCCGTTTCAGTTGGTATGTGTGACCTGTGATCCGGATTTGGGCTCCATCAGGATTTTGCAGTAGGGCAGCATGGAGGATGCGTCATTCCTAAAGTACTCCAAAAGAATGTGAGCAATCACAACTCCGTGGGACAGGCGTTGTGCACTTGTGTTTTACACCCGTTACCTAGTTTTAAAGTAAAGTGATTTGGCTTGTCAGTTTGTGTACTTAAACATTTCATCTGACCAGTTTAGCATGACTTACCTTAAAAGCATAAGAGCAAAGTGATCCGTCACAACTGGAACGTTTTTCACATTTTAGACTGCCCCCACAAACGTGCTGTTTTAATCTCACTTGGTGGCAACAGCTGTGTATGGAAACCAAGGAAGGGCAATTTATTTTGCCTCTCACCGTATCATTAAACCATTCCCCATTGCAGTTAACAGTGAAAATAAGAGCAAACTTCCCATTCAGTGTACCTGTTTGCACAACGGCTGAGCGCTAATGAAAAGCTATTGTTCTGTGCTTACCATGAGAAAAGAAAAATGTTTTCTAAATCACATTTAGGTTTTTTAATACCTGCTCCTCTAAAGGCTTAACTTTCCTCACAAGGTTAGGTTTCTGGGTGGTCAAATTCGCAGGACAAAAAGGTGAACAATAGTAACGCCAAGTTACAGAATTAAGATACAGTTCCACATAGTTTAAAAAACAGCTTGTGCTTCAATGAGACATAAAATGAAAATAAAATTAGATCCAGGTCGTGTCTCACATAAAGACAAAAGTGGATGGAAAAATGACTAGGTTTATCGAGAGTGTTGTTCCACTCTCAGATGGACGTGCAGCACAGCTTGGCTTTGCGTTCTGTCCTTCTTGACGCTGTAACACCTGTCCACCGAGCAGAAGTTACAAACCCAGGCAGTCCCTCAACTTTCATCCCCAGAGGAATTCCAGCTATTCCTTTGTCTTTTAAAAGCTCCCCTAAGCGGTTTAACATTTTTTCCGTTTCCTTTTAAATTCCTATTGTTGCGGAGTGATGTAGCCTAATGCAGCTCAGAGAAATCAGAGAAAGTCAATTAACGGAATTAGTTTATCGGGAGCCACTAAGAACTTACATCGCTGCCGATTTTGGGTAGCTTTCTGCCCTGTCCATATGTAGCCCAGATGAGATAACTCCTGAAAGGCTTAGGAAAGAGTTTCCCATTGGGGGGGGGTGTCCCCCATACTTTCTTGTTGCTACAGCCTTGTCTTTTACAGTTTTTTAACAATAGTGAAACTGCTCTCTCTGTAGCCTTTGAAAGAAACTGAACTTTCAATTGTAGCATCCTTTACTGGATGAAATTCATAATTTCCAGTTCATGCAGTTTCAGGCTATGCCAAGGCACTTGTGGGTGCTGTGGTGCTCATACCCCCCCCCCCCCCGTAAGGAGATTCAAGTCTGGTTTCCATGCCACTAGACAGCCTCTTGTGCCCTATCCAAAGCAGCACCTTACCCAGCCTCCCCTTTCCCTTAATGCACAAAACGTCTGAGAAATGACCCACTATCTAGAGTTTACTTGGTTAAGGTGCTGTCAATACTTTTTAATAATTGACTTCAGACTGATTTTTTCCCACATGTTCTCTGTAGTCTGAGTAACTTAATTTTTAACATTGTGGTCAGCCTCAAGTGTAATAATGTGCTTTTTAACAGTTTTTTTTTCTTTTTTCCTTACACAAGTCACCGTTTTAGTTGAACAGTTGATGCATTCTTTTGCATTACCACTAAACAAACGTCTTGTATTTTAGATCCTATCACTAGTTTCCATCCCGTTGGTAAATTGCAGTCTTCCGTTTTAGGACGCAAGTAAAATCTCGTTTCGCTTCCACCCAGACACCTACCTACCTGTTTTAGTTCGTAGTTGCAACGAAGACTTTTCACATTAATTGCAAAAGCACTATTAATTTTAAGCAGGTCACAACTGAAACTTCTTTCTGAGTCCCAACTGAAATTAAGTATTTAACCAGAACAAGCCAGTCGAGCATCGCAACAATGATTCCGTAGCGTTGCCTGTAATTACATCTGAGTGATGCAAGTTATCCCTTATAATCGTACAAAGAAAGGCAGATATCGTGGATAAAATGCAGAAAGTCAACAAGTGACGTGCAAAACATGACAGGTGATCGGTGTTTTAAAGATGTTGGGGAAATATTACACGGTTGGTAGACACTGCCTGTGTTCCTTGCATGTTAATGTTATGCGAGTAAAAGTAAAAATAATAACTGAAAACACTGGTCGGTGAAGCTGTATTTATTCTTATTTATACCTACATACAAACAACCAAATGCACTTTTCCCCAAACCTGTTCATGCCGCCTGCACATCTGCACATCAAAGTCTAGATGAATAATTAAAAAT
Organism: Chitala chitala; assembly: GCA_025773905.1. Taxonomy (NCBI): domain Eukaryota; kingdom Metazoa; phylum Chordata; class Actinopteri; order Osteoglossiformes; family Notopteridae; genus Chitala; species Chitala chitala. Next base: position 4,013,826 of record JABJVR010000007.1, on the reverse strand, counting down.
CAGCAGAGATACATGACAGCGGATTACAAAGCAGGTGGCGCGTACCACGGTTGATCTGCCCATTTATATGCGTTAGATCCATTCATTAAATTTCAGTCCTGAAACAAGACAATTCCTCGTAAAAACAATTAGTGTATAAGTTTTTGTTAAGTTGCTGAAAGTTCTAGAATTTTTAAGGACAAATAAGGGTTTACTTTTCATGAGCAGAACTGCAGATAACACCAATAAAACAGTACTTACAAACATGAAATTAACAGTAATTAAGGTTACTTGTTTTTTATTTGAGAGGTGGGTAATGCATGCATAAAATACAGCTCATAATAGGATAGGTTTTCCTGCAACCTAAGAGCACAATTTTTTTAAGTTTCAACTCTTCAGATATTATGTACACTGTTCACTGGAGTCACAATAATAGAGTTGGCATTTTCAATGTTAAACGTAATAATTGCAGGTTCAGTCAGAAGAATCTCATGGATATGTTTCAAGAAACCTCATGTCTTCAATGCAGGAAAATGTAAATGAGTAAGTAGTATCAGTTCCTTGTGTTTGTCTGCATGGATACAGAGCTCTCCTGCCCAGACTCAAACACTAAAATTTTGCTTGGTGACAAACCTGGAGACTTTGCCAAGTTGCCAAATTAGGGTATATAATGTTACATAATTGAAGCTGCGTTTACAATATGTGGTAATATTAAATAATGATAAATGCAAAGTAAATATTAAAAAGATATTATTAATAGTACTTCTGGTTTGTCACACATAGTTCATATCAGCTTTTTTATGGAGAAGAGTTTCTTGCTGTAATTATGCACAACAAGACATTGTAAACGGAACAAAGTAACCTTATAAAGGTTTACATTATAAATATAAGGAAAAGTGTGATGCAGAAGTTCCTAAGGCACAACAACATATGTATGCATGTTCTGTTCCCTGAAGCTGTGGCATTTCTCAAGTGAACACACTGTTGCCAAGAGTGTACTGGAGCTGTGTAAACTCACATAGTTGAAAGTCTATGTGTGTGTGTGTGTGTGAGAGAGAGAGAGAGAGCGAAAGAGACAGAGAGGGAAAAAAAAAGTTGTAGAACTAGTGTTGGTGGTTTGAGTCCCAGTAGTGCTTACGGGCTCTCATACCTGTGATGAAGACCGCCCTGCCCTCTGTGGAGAGGAGGCCCTCCGGGAGGCTGCGTCTAGGGACGAAGAGGCAGATGGCACTCAGGATGACCAGTGCCAGCACAGCAGGAAGACCCAGTGGGCAGAGTCTCTCCAGCAGCACTGTGACCCCCAGCCAGGCCACCACCATGTGGGCAGTGCTCATTTGAGCTGCCAGGATCTTCTTCATGACCCCACCAATGACAGCAGACATCAGTCCCATGAAAATCCAGAAGAGCAGATCATGCTCTTCCATGGCATGTGAGATCTGAAGTGCTGCTCCCTCTCACTCACTTTCTCTCTTACTCTCACTCTCTCTCTCTCTCTCTCTCTCTCTCTCTCTCTGATAGAGCAGGGTATGTGTCTCACAAAAGAAAGACCATGTGCCTTCTAAGACACACACACACACGCGCAGGCGCGGGCAGAGTGCAGGCTGATGAATGAGTCCTTAAAACTGTGTGTATATATAGAGCACACTGTAGTAGAGGGGTGGGACTACTCTGAAGGAGATCTAATCAGTGCCCAATCGGCAAAGTTTTACTACTCTTTAGGGCTGTTCTTCTTCTCATTCTTTTTTTGTCTCGTGGAGGTTTTCTTTGTGTGTCTCCCCCTCCAGTTTCTGCACTTTCATCCTCTGTGGTGTAACTGTGTCAGCTGCAGGGGAGAGGCGCTTTGCCAAAATAAGCAGCAGGCTACACATATCAAGGCAACACCTATCCAAGTACAACAACAGCAGGACAGGCAGCAGATTGCTTCACAAAGAAAACAGGCAGCACTCTTGACAGTTGCTGAGTTGTAGATTAGCCGACTAGGTGCTTTCTGTGAGTGAGTCCAGTCCTGAGATCCTGCCACCCGGGGCTTGACATGCTCTGCGATCGAGACGTGCTGATAAACCAGCTCTGTTTTCTGTGGGTAAAGCACCCAGGCCAGATTAACCATTTCAGACAGCTGTTTTGTAGAAAAGTACGGAGGGAGAAGCTAAAACAGTTCACAGATCCCTGTGCCAGTGTGCCCCCCTGTGAGCCTGCTTTGGCCGACGATTGGTAGCTTAAGCATGCCTGGGAGTGCCCCCAGCCCTGGCAGAACAGGTCTTTTCTGGCCAGTTCTGGTGGGAGCCAGCAGCCTGCTTGGTGCATAATTGACTCAAAGCCTCGCAAGAAACATGCACATTCTGGGTTCTCTAGGCAGGTGTCCCAGTTGGCAGAAGCAGGACACTTTGCATAAGGGCGTGAAAAATCTGCTATCAGCACGGGGCTTGCTGTTAGCTGGAATTTAATCAAAGCTGCTAATGGTATAACTGATTCCAGCTTTTAATTTTTTTTAATCTTAGCACATAAACGCAAAACAGGACCATCTTTTGGCAAGAAGTGTGCAAGTTTTGCGTTATAAAAGTTCCCGAACTGATCTTACTGTGAGACGAATGTGACCACAGCACAAGGGAGCTGGCAGCACGTGTGGGGGTTCTGATGGACATGGTGCCTGACCACACTATAGGCTGTTCGGGGTACAGGTCTATGTGGGCTTCAAGCAAGTGGATTTGCAGCATTCGTCCAAGTAATCTTCATCTTGCCATGCTTGTGAGCGCACAGCAAAGTCACGTGACGTCGGCATGCCGGTGGTCACCCCGGCAGCCCTTTGCCGGTCGGTCAGTGAACTCCTCACTGTTGTAGGTGTGTTGGTTCAGCCTCAGCACAGGCTCAGCATGCTCTGTTGTTCTCCTGCTGCACTTTATGTCTTCATAAAGCAAACTGTAAAGTAACTACTTCTGCTCTCTCTGCTTCCCCAAGTAACACTTTAATGTGACCCTTCAGTCCTGCAAATGGATACTTGGGTATAAACCTTTATGTAGCATCTGGTTAGTTTGAGCGAATTTGAATCTGCATGTTATGCTGCATGATCCACATGTTCATTCTTTGTGTTAACCCAAAACGTCCTAAAATAAATAAATAAACACAGGACATTATGCAACACTCTCAATGTTCTGTCTGTGAAAATGCCAAAAATGACCTGCTTCTGTATAAGAACTATAGACAAATGTGCATTTCACGTGTGTATGTCACATGCCTCACAATAGGTTCCTGTAATGTTCTGAGTTGTGTTTTTAAAAAACGTCTGGCTTGAGACCCAACCAGAACCCTGACACTCCCACCACCAGCGAGGACACGTAACAAACCTGGCCCAAGTTGCTCTGCCACTTGCCAGGGGGTCATTGGATGTAACTACAACACTTGCAAGATCTGTGGGCGATTTCAAAGTGTGGCTAATCAGTCTTGTATTAGGAAGAAAGTAACATGATCTGGACTCTGCAAAATGACTACTTAAACTTTTATTTCCTGATGTTGTACTGAGATCTGTGGAGAGGAGCATCCTATTTTTAAGTCCAGTTCTCATGAGCATGATTTAAGGGTTGGACTGTTTCCATATTTCCATTTAACCCACTGGAAAGGACTGGAGATTATAATGACAGCGTGATATAAGCAAACAATGTTAACATATTAAGAACTAGGGACCCCATAACAAAGACTGCAGTTCAGAATGCTGCTCAGCATAGAACATTACTACGATCTTTAGAGCTGTGCTTCATTAATGATTAGTGGCTCAGGAAACCTGTGATTTGCATGAAATGAACAGCTAAGTAATTTTAAAACATATTGTGTTAAAGTCAAAAATTAAATTATTTTGCATGCAATTGTAGGAAAAAAATTTAAATCAGTTTGACCTTAATCCAGCTTCTCTACTCTGGCTACTCTTTTAGGAAACAGGTTTTTTTTAAGATAGCATTGCTTCTGTGGATATTTGTAACATAGGATAGACACTGAAAAGGCTGACATTGTAAAATGCACAATCATAAAATACTTGTCAACTTTTGTCTTAAATTAGCATATACTTATTTTTAGTCAATGATTTATTTTTGCAGGCTATGTTCTGGTAAGATAACTATTGGAAAAGACAAACATTCCTGTTCTGATTTACTGATAATTACAAACTGATTTTGAAAATGGGACACAGAGAAAGGTACAATATAAAGACAGTGTCTTTGTAGGGAGCACTCGTCGTCATTGGGAATTTTATCACCATGAAGACTCGAGTATCCCAAGGTTTGTCCCATCATAAGGTAAAATACATTCTTGGTACAAAATCAGTTTTGTCAGAGGGGCTATTTTGAGAAGGAGCCATTATGGGCAGTGATTTGTAAGAGTGTCCCATGTATGGGCCTGCCCTGTCTAGTTTTGTGTAGTTCTATGTTTCCTGTCTGGTGTAGTGCACATGTGTTTTCTATTTCAGTCTCCTTTGTGCCCTTCACCTCTGATTATATCACTACATGCACCCAGTTTGGTTCTCTTGACTCTTTATATTACCTCTGTTGTTTGTCTTAGTTCCAGCTGGTTGTTATTAGGTGTTAGGTCATATGTTAGTGTGATCTCTTCCTGGCTTCTCTAGTTATTCAATATTTCCGTATATCTGTCTGCTTCCTCATGTACCCTTCCATGCTCTCCCAATCGCAATGTCTAGCTTCTACCTTATGTCTGTTTGCTTTGTGCTGATGCACCCTAGGTCCTCCGTTCCATTTAGTTTTGTATTGCGTTTCTATAATAAATCCTCTTAGCAGCCATGTGACTCAGTGGGAAGACCATCAGGCTTAGGTGTGGAAGTCTCCTGGTTTGAATCCCAGCCCAGTCAACAAGACACTGTGCTAGCTCCCCGGGTACTGAAATTGGCTGCCCACAATTCTCCCCAGGAGGATGTGCAAAATTCAGAGAACAAATTCCTGTATGTGTCCCACATGCTTGGCCATAAAACTTGTGTTCCTTTACTGCACGTAGACCAGTCCTTCCCTCCGTTTTCTTGTCAGAATCATTATAAGGGGACAGACTTCAAAACAGGAGTCCGCTCAACCAGAGAGTCAACATCGTGACAGGTAGATTGGCCATCAGTTTAAAAGCTCACGTCCGTGCGTTATGCGATTATGGCCAAGAGCAACGATAAAAGCTGTGGCTGTGCTACTAATGAAGGCTGTCGTTTGTGGAGCCACCATTTGTAAACCTGCAGCTGGGTCCCTACACACTGTCCAGCTCTACCATCTTCAAGGCAGGTTCACGATGCACATGCCAAAGCTCCTGACTTGACAAGGGCAACAAACTAATTCATTCATATGAACCAATAAATACTCGCATCAAAGACTGCTTGACAATTTGGTAATGCCGGTAACATGGGAAAACAAGACTCCTGATGTAAAAATTGTTCTGAAAAGATGGTGTCTGCCCTCTATGTAGACAATAATGATGACAGATGTGTAACAAGCTAAAATGTATGAAATGTATGACTAAAAAAAGACCCCAAGAGTATAGGCTTGCTTTGATTTTTTTATACTCTTGTTTTCATTTGTTACGAACTAGTATATCTGTGAAGAGTCCCGGTGTTACCCATTGTTGCACAGTACAAATCTGTTGTCCCACATGTAATGACCACAAGCCACCTGATCCCATTGATGGAGTATTTGAGGGTAATGCCAAACTTGAGCAAACTCAAATAAACTCTCTCCTTCATTGCAGGCACCCATTTATAAATTCCACAACTAAATATACAGTACATAGCATTCAGTTAAAGAAGAAACGATTGTTTATAACTCTGAACTTTGCCTTTATTGTAGCAGACTTATGAAGAGTACCTACAACTGCATGCACAATTATCAGGCAAGCTGTATTCATAAAGATTCATTTTACTTTTGAACAAATAGTGCTCCGAGTCAACCAAAAATGTTAATAAACCTCAAACCTGAATGTTAAATGAAAAGTGAGTTTTACTTTTCTCAGGGGAATATATGTGTGCACAATTATTAGGCAACTATTAGTGTGCAGAATTATTATGCAACTAAATGAAAACTAAGATTTTCCCATCTCACTTGTTAACTTTCAATTGTAAAAGTATAACAAATAGACAACTCAAAATTAAGAAATGAACACTTTTCACAATTCTTGCCCATTTTATTTGAAATAAAGAAGCTGCCTAATAATTATGCACACCTTGATATAGGGCGTTAATAACTTTAGGCCACAACCTCCCTCGTTTCACCAATGCATATCTCCTAGGAATGCTTAAATCCAATAAACGTTGCAATTTATATAGCTTGGAGTTGGAAAAAATGCATAGAAATAACAACAAGGTCAAAAGACTCAGTTGCGTAATAATTGTGCACGTAGTGTAGCAGTCAAATAGAAGCATAACAAACGTGCTATAATACCTCGCATATAATGTGCACCTTTGTACCCTGTCGTGCTCGCCAGCCTGCCTGGGTTAGGCTCCAGGCAATCTGCAACTCTGCATACGGTAAGCAGCTGGAACATGGCTGGATAGTATACAGTAATGGACACCTGTACATAAGCCAAAACTACAGTTTGGGATTTTGTTATACTATGGAAAATGAAAATAAATGTGTGTAGTGCACACGTTTACTACAAGGTAAATGCCAAAAAGTAATATAAATAATGTTTTTTTAATGTATGCACTTTAACAGCAGTTGTAAGGTCGAGAAATTAAGATATCCTGCTACTGTCCTTGAGTGAAGTACCTGCATGAAGAAATATGTGTAAGTTTCAATTGCGAAATGTCATAAAATTGCACGTTTTCTCACAAGTTACCCCATCATTAATTTTGTTAATTTGTATAACTAATAATTAAAATGTGTTGAAAAATACTTTGCACGTGATGTAATGCAAGATCAAAGCCGGAGAGTTTGGGTGATGCAAGTTCTCAGGAAAATAATTAGCCTGCTGAGCTAAACGCCCAAGTCTGCAGCCTTGGGAGCAAAGTGATCTCTGGCCCCTGTCCCAGGGCTGACAGTAACCTCTTCACAGCCACCTCAATATCGTTCTCAGTGGTCACTACTGTAAGGGGGTGTGTTGTGGTTAGTGACATAACTGGAACAGCACTCCAGGAGTTTTAAAGTTAACACACACGTAAAGTGATATCACTTTAAGGTGTATTTGTATTTTTGTAGTTTAATATTTTTCTAGATACAAAGTTTAAAAGTCTTGCCATGCCCATACAAAATTAAGGACATATAAAAAATAAATACAAATTTTTATGTCTTTAAATATTTTTTGTATTAAATCAATAATTCTAACATTTACATAGTTTCTTCCTCACTACAGTTTTATTGTGTTTTGTCCCGTGGCATTTCTGTGGCTACTTCATGACCTCCGCTGGCAAATCATAGCTTGAAAGGAAGTTCAAAATAAAGTAGGGTGAGAAATGCACTGAGCCAGGGAGATGTCCTCAGAAGCACACTTCGTGCAGTCCTCAGAAGCACACCTTGTCCAGTTCTCTGACGCCAGTGAGAATCTAATAGTGTGACAGCCAAATAAATGGGATCCCCATCCAGTGGCACTCGTGTCATCAGAGGATAAGCCCAGGGATTGTCACCATCATTTTGAACAGGGACACAATGAAGGTTGATGATTATTAGTAATATACATGGTACAGTAGGCAGCAGGTGACACTGTTAATACACTGCAGTTTCCTCAACAAAAGAGATAAATCCAGGTGATAACTAATGGGATGGAATGTACAATGGATGTCCTCTGTTCACTCTCAGACATGTTGCCCTGGGCAAAAACTGGGATTGGGTGGGCTGTGTTTGTCCATCTGTGCTTTCTTTGATGACTGTATGTTTCAGTTAATGGTGCCCCTATAACCACAACAAACACTATTGTCACAACCAGTGAATGAGAGGCAATTGCCCTGAAGGGGAACTATCATCAGGAGTAGTTAAAAGACAAATCCTATAGTTGACAAAGGACTTTTGACTGGATTTGGCTGATAAAATCAGCAGGCTCCAATCGGAGGCACAGGCTGATGCGTATGTTCTGAGACAACTGTCTTGTTTTTTAATTAAATTGCTCCATTTAATTATTCAATTTTACGTGATATTCTGAGCAAAGATACCCCAAATGTTGTATTATGTTCTCCAGATGAAACATACACTGGGGACCTCCTTTAAATGCAATGTAATCAGATGTGAGTATAACTCATTCATCTCTTTATCATGTGCTCGTCATTAGCAGCTACCATACTATCACAATCAAGAAGTAATACATTGTGGCATGTATACTGAGTGGCCAAGTCCCTTAGTGTCTTGTGGTTCTTGACCTTCTACGTGTCTTCCACAGCCCAGGCTCCCTAACTCTCCCTCATGTTTTCTCCCCAGTCTACGTTTACGGACGGATCTCCCTGGCTGCTGGACCAAACGCCTGTTTCATTGGACTTCCCCTGTTTCCTGACCCGTTGTGCTTTGGCTAGTAAAGGTTGGCTCTGCAACGTGGATCCAGCTCTTCAGTGATTTTATTAGTCTTTTATTAAGCCAAGTTTTGGGAATGGGACAAACCCTTTAGCTTTTGAGAAAATTTCCATGATGGTTTTGCTATTTTAAGTGGTAAAATTGTTAATAAAATCAGCAGCTATGTGTGGCCAAGATCACGTACAAACTTGTAATGGGGCAGTAAAGCACAGTTTATGTCGTTTTTTTGTGCATGCTCTATAAGGGTTTTTAAAGAATAAGTGACATAGTCCTGTAAGGGAACCCACTGCAGGTGCTGTGAAAGAGAGATAATATACGTACAGTTCTAGAATGTCTTTATTGTTTGAATTCTTTTGAAAAACTTACTGATAAGTGCAACTGGGATGAAAGTTTATCAGGAGTAACTCATGCAGGACAAGACGTTACCACTTGGCATATGTAGTTTATTACTTTCATTGCTGGTGCCCTACATGTCAGTAATACTGAACAAGGCGCTCCCAGCATGACACATGTTAAGATGTTTAACTAACTGTAACTATCGCAAATTACAGTTTTCTGTGTCAACCACCAACTCATGTAAAGCTCCTTCAGACCAGTGCTGCTATTTTTCAAGGCAAGTTTAATAGTTAACAGTTCTCAGTCCCCTGCATTACAATTTGGCTTGGCTAGCCTCAGCTGAATGGGGAGGAAAGTACAAGGATATAAACTTGGAAGTCAGTTATTCTTCTGGGACAGAATAGCTTTTGCCCTATTTCCTGATGTGTGTACAAGCAGACAGCTACCCCAATCAGGATCCTAGAGCGCAAGGCAGGGGACGCCCTGCACAGACCACCAACCCATCACAACACACACACACAAAGAAATTTTGGATCTGCTAGTTCAAGGGTTTATTACAGTGCATGCAATATGCATGAGGCATTTGAATATAAGCAAAGCTACAAACAAGCTATTAAACAGGACACTATTTTTTTTACTTTAAAGATCCTCCCTTCAGGGTGGGGTACAGCAGATCTACCAGCATCCAGTTAACAATCCACACATCAATTTGGCACAGGTTTGGACACCACTTGCTCTTCCTGACATAACCCTCCTGTTGTGAATGCGATATTCGGCATTCCAGTCTTAGGACCAGCAGTGTCTGGAATTTGAAGTTCTGCCTTCAGCGGGTACAAGGTAACAACATTAACAACTAGGCCACTGTGATGTATGAAACGGGGTGATAATGATACACAAATGAAATATTAACCCCTTAATGTTCTTCATAGGTTTCATAGCCCTGTTGTTACCTTCTTGTGAAACGCCATACACAGATCATCTGGGACAGCATCCCTGGCTACTTCAAGGAGCTGTTGCCATATTTTTTGGAATGAGAGTTTTCTTGTTTTTAGTCTTGCCTTTGTCATTTGAATCCTTTGGCTGTATTTAATCAGCACTGGTATAAAAAAAAAACTTACTACTAGATTATGTTTCTGCATTTTTCCTAATGCTTTCTAGCACAGATCTAATGGCATGGCTCTGCGCTGAAAGCTTACCTTTGACATATAGTAAAATTGAGTCAGCCCAGTACGTGTCCGCTCACAGCCCAGTATGTGTGTACTCATAGCCCAGTACTGCTCTGAGGACCACAGCTTGAAAAACTATGGGCTAATTCACCTAGCCAGCCTTTGGGTAAAACCATGCAGACTTTGTACACACAGTGCCAAGAGACAGATTCGCACCCACAACCTTGGAGGTGTGCTACCTTCTGAGGTACCGTGCTCCCTCCTGTTTGAGGAAAATAAAAATAGGCAGGAACAGTGTCAGAGATAAAATTGTGAAGAAAATAATGGGGAGAACTGAGAAGCGACATGGTAAGTGAGGGGAAGTTTAGAAAACACGTGAAGAACTGAGAACCTTAGAAAACATGGTAAGTGCTGAAAAGCTTAGAAAACATAGAAAGTGCTGAGAAGCTTAGAAAACATGTGAAGAACTGAGAATCTTGAAAAACATAGGAAGTGCTGAGAAACTTAGAAAACATATGAAGAACTGAGAACCTTAGAAAACATGGGAAGTGTATCAGTGGCTGCATGTGGCTGTTCAGCCATCCCTTAGACCTTCTTAGTACATTTAATTTCCTTCAAAGGATATAATATTCCCCAAGAAAGCCACAAAGGTGGTGTGCAATTTGCATACTTCTAGTTTTATGTAGAATTGAGTTTTACAGGCCCCGCCCTGGGTGTCCCCTGCCCTGCGCCCTATGTGCTCTGGGATGGGCTCCAGGCTTCCCTGCGACCCTCACCAGGAATAAGCGGTTCAGATAATGGATGGATGGATGGATGAGTTTTACAGTAGGTGTGCTAGAACTTACATTTGTCACATTTTCCACGTTCTGCTTTAGTAAATAAGAATATCATGGACACAGACAATAATAAAATATTTAATATGTTATTGAAAAGTGCCAGCAGAATCATTTACAAACCTAGATGGTATAACTGGGTACTCATAGTGCCTGTTAGCTGTTTAGAATGTCTTTCTTCCATCTGTGTCTATAGTACAAAACAGACTGTGATGCAAAAGTCCAGTTTATGCATATGGTAGCTTCTCATACTTTAACAGATTCTATAGTTTTTAAAATGAGTCCTGTATAATCTGTATATAATCTGTATGTACTGATCAGTGAAAGAGCAATCAGAGTATTATAAAGGTCCCTGGCCTGGTATTAGCACCATTGCAGGCCCTCATTAATGGTATTACTACCATTGCAGTCCCTCATTAATGGTATTACTACCATTGCAGTCCCTCAGTGCCTTCCATGTCAATAACACTTATAGGACCTGGCCAAAATACTTTAGTCATACTGTATATTGTTCATATTTAAATTCTTTTTAATTTTATTGTAAGAGCACAGGGTGGCACGGTGGCGTGGTGGTTAGCACTGTCGCCGCGCACCTCCTGGCCTGAGGCTCAATTCTCGCCTTGGGTCTGTGTGTGTGTGGAGTTTGCATGTTCTCCCTGTGCTTGGTGGGTTTTCTGCGGGTGCTCTGGTTTCCTCCCACAGTCCAAAGACATGCAGGTTAGGTTGATTGGTGTGTCCGAATTGCCCATAGTGTGTGTGTGTGTGTGTGTGTGTGCCCTGTGGTGGGTTGGCGCCCCACCCTGGGTGTCCCCTGCCCTGTGCCCTATGTGATTTGGGATGGGATCCAGACTTCCCCGCGACCCTCACCAGGAATAAGCGGTTCAGATAATGGATGGATGTAAGAGCACAGCAAGCATTTTGCCAGGTATGTAGAAAACCCCTCACACACTATTTGGTTGTTGACAGAAACTCTAAAATTTTTGATCTCTTGTCTTTTCAGTGAATACAATTTATATGCTCCATATTTTCAGGATTAGGGATTTTGACAAGTAGCACAGTGTAACCATTTGTCCAGTACTGTAGGTGTTGTGTTTCTCAGTGCTGATCTCATTTGAGTTCATCCAAATGCAGCCTCTGTGATGCTTGTTCTTGTTTGTGCATTTGTATGCACGCTGTATTTGTGTGCACATGTGGGTGTCTGAGGGCATGCTTTGTGCATACAAGCATGGGAATGTTTATGTGTGGAGTGTGTGGAGGTGGGTGTGCCCTGTTTTTCTCTTTATTGGATTAAGGTTGACTTTATCCATCATGTCTGGTCATAACTTTATGTGGTCGGTGTGACTTGTGCTTCTCATAGTGTCTGACAAGCACAAGTCATACCGGGACAGACAATAAAATAAAAAATCCTGGAATACTGATAGGGATGTTTTGGCATGACTCGTGATGCTCTTGGGAAATCACTGAAAACGTGACATTAATGTGTCCGAATGGGTTAAATATTGAGTTTTGTTTAGATTACTCATTCCTTTACTTCTCATTTTCATATAGTCCATGCATGAGTTTTAACACAGCGGTTACGCAACCAGAGTGTCAGGGAGTTGTACACACACGTTGTGGGAGTGCAGCAGCTCTGTGCTGGTGCCACGTCCTATCAGCGTGGGAGAACAAGGCCCTCTGGGGCTGTCTCAGGACCAAGGGATTATGGGACTATTCCTTGGGTCTCCCTGCAGGCAACTGGAGAAAATATACAAAAGATGATTGTCCACTGGTTAAATAGCAAGAAAATACAGAGATAATAGTGTTCCTCTATTTAAGTGGATTTTCTATTTACTGCTTTGTGTAAATGTATTATTACTAGCACACAAGATTGGTGAATTTTTTTCAAGTAATATTATGATTAACAATTTTAATTTAGCCTGCCTGTCCACACACTTTACTGATTGTAAGATCACAGTCAAAAACAAGAAAATTGTTTAATATTTAATATTCATTCTCTGTGATGATCTGGTACATTTTTTAAACACACAATATGTGCATTATTTATTACTGTAATGTTTCAACTCAACGATGCCACCTGTTGTTAGTCTGTGATAAAAAGCCTCAAAGCTAAGATTGAAAACCACAAAAAACTATATATATCTATAGTTATATATCACATTAGAACATCAGAGTACAAGTACAGTCTTTGTCCTGTAGTGTTTCTCTTTCTTCATTTAGGTGATTACAAATTTGAGCTGGTGTGCTAAAATGATTTAGGAGTTCATAAGTATTGGGCAAGTTCAGTTCTATCCAGGCTCGCTACTAATTGGATGAAATTGAATAGATCTCATTAAGACATTTACATTATACAGTGGGAAATGTAATTGAAAAAAAATATATATAAGGGAACCAGGTTTGTTTGTCACATGCAAGGAATGTGTCCTCTGCATTTAACCCATCCCCCTGGGGGGAGCAGTGGACAGCCACACATGGCACCCGGCGAGCTAGCACTTTTTGACCCCATGTGCATTTTTGTTTCATTTGGAATTTAGCTGCTCATTGCAAACGAAGTTAAACATAACTAGAGTAAACTACCTACCACTGTGAAAGATACACTAGACGAAAAAACATTAAAAATGTCATGTTGACTTGTGAAATGAATAATAAGTTGCAGTGAGTGTTGTTAATAATTGATTGCATCATCGTGAGATGGAAGACTGAAAGCGTACTTTTCATTCTCATCGTTTCGTAATATTGTCTATCTCCCATCCAACGTCTGTACTTCAGGATTGTGTTAGGCGTGGACTCCATCCCAGGATACATACAAGTAAGATCCTGCTTATCTCAACACACATGTAACATACAGCTCATACTGTTGTCATAAGTTTACCTAAACCACACATCTGTGGCCTCCGGGAGCCAGAAATTAGACACATATACAACTGCAACCAGACGCGCACTAAATTAGGATTGAAACTATATGAATCAAGTCCATGATACACTGGCTCAAGGTCAGAAACAAATGATAGAGGCTCTTCAAAAACTGCTTCAAATTTGAAAATTTCAGCTCATTGAGATAGAAATCTAAGTGTAGGGTGAGTAACTTGCATCTCCACAAAGCACTATGGCTATCATGAATGTACAATGAAAATCGTGCACCCTAGAGTTCCTGGCATTGACTGTACATGTTGGCTCAATCCTGTATTGGATAAATGATAAACAACGGATGATTGTGTATCACTCTAAGGCACTTTCTTGGTTTGGTTATGTTAATGTTCCTTTACGTATCAGGTTAATAGCTAACCTTTAAATACTTTGTTTATGCTGTTAGATATTTATTTACATGAATGAATTCAAGTTGGTAGCTCTGTCAAGGACATTACAGCAGTTTCACTCTGGAAAGCTTAATGGAGACTGATCATTGATTTAAAACCATCAAGCCTTGGTCTGAGATGTTACCTCAAAATATTTTTTCACAGGTCAATTTGTCAGTTATAGAGCAATATGCTGATAATCTAAATAAATAAAAAAATTCTGACATACATATTAAGGACACTGAACAGGAATAGACACTAATATAACTGTAATATATAATTATTATATATTAGTGTGTATATATATATATATATATATATATAACTGTAATTGTATTTACAGGTGTTCCAAGGCACAAGCCTCTCTTTTCCTTCTATATGCTTTGTGTTTCTGGGTCTGCTTGTGAGGTGGTGACTGTCTGCTTAGGATGTTGCAACACCCCCCCCCACCAAATAGCACAGAAAATAATGCAAAAATGTGTGTGATTTAAAAAGGAATCATATTTGTGATTTAACAGACTAATAATTTCTGGTTTCTGGAATTTAAGTTTGCATTCATATGTTTACATAGGAATCAATCATACACGTATTTCTTCCTGAAATGAAAAAAAAAATGTAATTGATGTTATAACGCAGTTTGTTAACAGACCAGCAGCAACACAGAAAGTAATTGTTTCAGCCTCAAACCACATTAAAATAGGATAGTGTGTCTGGAAAGTGTGGCAGAGCTGTCACGTTAGCATTTAAAAACAAAGAATTACAACTCATTTAAAACTGAGTTGTAATATCTTTACCTGGGGAATGGGGAGTTCCGCTGCCAGGTGGCTTGTATTTGTTCATTGTACATGAATTAAAAACATTCAACAGGAGAACTTGCAAATACGGAAAAGCACATTTTGAATTTCATTGTGTGGCATCATTGCAAGACCAGGGACAATTGTTTCCATTGCTCAGTGGACATGAGGAAACCTGATGTGTCTCTGAAGATGTGTGCCTATGTCATTCTCCAGCTGACATCAGGTTAAACTTCATGACCCCCCCCCCCCATGGTGTGAGTCTCAGAACAGCAGTATATGTATCATTTAGGAGTACAGAACTCAGATTTTATTTTTGCATTCGTAATTTGTCTTATACTTACCAAAAACTATTTACAAAACTATAAACTTTTCCAAACAAGCCATATTTTCAGAAATCAGTAAACAATAAGACCCTGTTAATACTTATAGACTGTCCTTTAACAAATGCATTGCAGACCCGCAGAGATGTTTGCATGATTGCAATATGGATGTCTGTGATAGAGGATTTTTAGGTTTATCCATACCAGTTAAGCATTTTTAAGACTTCTTACAAGAGTTGCTGTTCTTTCATTTAAACGACAAAAAGCTACCAAATTATTCATCCTATGTGGTCTAGCATAATGTCAGTGTAATGATGAAATCTGTACAATTTACAGCTGTCTGCAAACTCTGACATAGGCTCACCCAGCTTCAGTTTCAGCATGACTCATTGTATTTCAAAGGCGTTTTTGTTATTTTATGTTATTAGGAGTGTAAAAAGGTAAATATGTCAATGGAATGCAGCCATTTGTTGTTTCATCTGTGACCCGATTTTCTTCCCAAAGTGTTTGCTAGGACACAGCTGAACGACAAGGATTTAAGTTGCCATAACAAGTTAATTAAGCGAAGTCCAGAAAAATATAGCAGCAATCTGTTCAGTTTAACATTTAACAAAATGTTAATTTGTGTAATGTATAAAACTTGTATACCTTTATGTCAAATTTTTGTGGGTGTCATGAAAGGTCAAGGGGAGGTCCAGTTGCAGCAAAGGGAGATTTTTACTACAAGACAAGACAACAAGGGGAAGCAGGGTAAACCACAACAAACAGGCATTTTGGAGTTACAAAGCTCTGTAAATCTTAACACTATACAAACCATAGTACTACACACAGCCAGGACTATACAATAACCAGCAAATGAATAATACAAGCTGACAGCATGGAAACCAAGGAAAGTAGGCACAGGTGGAAGCAGTAAAGACAATTACCACAATGACTCAGTAGGAGAAGACAAAGGGATCAGGGAAAAGGGTGACATCTAATGGACACAGGGAACATAACAGGCAGGGGCATGACAGTGGGTTATGGATAAAACAAAAAACAAAAAACAAAAAAGTATTGCAGGGATACAGGTGGATAAATATAATTTATTCTGTTTAAAAAAATAAAATGTTACATTTTTTGTTACATGTTTTTACCACAGATGTTATTGATGCTTGCTTATAAGCAATTCGCATAACACTCTCAGTGGCACAACAGAGTGTAAGTTATGCTGCAATCTTCTGTTTTCAAAATGCTTTAATATTAACCACAGCTCCCATTTTAAGTGAACCTAATTCAACAAATGAAGCAAGAAAATGTAGACAGGGTGATCAAGTTATTCAGTCTACTGGTTGGTGCTTGATGTTTCAGATAAGATTACTGCCTTTTGAAGCAAATTTGTAAAAAAAAAAAAAAGTGTTTTGGCACTGGGTAATTAGGAAATCTGGAGTTTGAACTGACTTTATTGCAGTGTGGTTAGCCAGGTAGTATTTTTTTGAAAGGGCTAGACCTTCAATATAATTTACAATGTACAATCAACCAAAAGAGTGGAAGAGGGGTCCAAGGTCACACTGTCTTTGTAGCAAGATTGATTGCCATGAGTAATTGTAGACACTACAGCTTTCAGATGTAATCAGTGAAGGCTAAGAAAGCCAACCTGTTGAACAAAGGGAGAAAGATTATTGATCACTATTACGATACTGCTAATTATTCAGGTAGTATTCTGTTCAATTTCAATTTATTTTGATATAGACCCTTTTGCAACAAGTTGTCTCAAAGCACTTTACAGAAAGAAATTACAGAAATAATACAGAATTAACAGGCAGATGACTGACATTACAGTAAAGATAAAGCCAGACAACAACGGAGGAGAGGAACCAAAAACTCCTCAGTGTGGAGATAAAAAAAACCTCTGGGGTCCAAGGTTGACTGGCTGCCCAGCCCCTCCTGGACATGCTAACATTACAGAATACATACACTACCAGTCAAAAGTTTGGACACACCTTCTTATTGAATTTTTTTTCTCAACATTGTATATTAATACTAAATATATTAAAATTATGACAGAACAAATATGGAACTGTAGTCAACAAAAACATGTTAAATAATTCAGAATATGTTTTATATTTTCGTTTCTTCAAAGTAGCTGCCGTGTGCTTTGAGGACAGCTTTGCACTCTCTTGGCGTTCTCTCAGTCAGCCTTATGAGATAAATCACCTGGAATGCTTTTCTAACAATCTTGAAGGAGTTCCCAGAGGTGTTGAGTACTTGCTGGCTGCTTTTCCTTCTTATATTATGATCGGGTGATTGTGGAGGCCAGGGTTATCTGATGCAGCAGTCTGTCGCTTTTCTTCTTGGACAAATAGCATTTAAATGACCTAGAGGTGTGTTTGTGGTCATCGTTTTGTTCAAAAACAAATGATGGTTCCACTAAGTGGAAACCATATGGGATGGCATGTCACTGCAAAATGCTGTACTTGCCATGCTGGTTAATTGTGCCCTCAATTTTGACTAAGTCACAAACAGTGTCACCAGCAAAGCACCCCCACACCATCACACTTCCTCCTCCATGCTTCACAGTGGGATCCACACATTCAGGAACCATCTGTTAACCCTCTCTATGTCTAACAAAGACATGGCGGTTAAAACCAAAAATCTCAAATTTGGACTCATTAGACGAAAGGACCATATTCTACTGATGTAATGTCCATTCCTTATGTTTTTTGGCCCAAACAAGTCTCTTCCAACACGATGTTCTTCCGAAGTAATGGTTTCTTTGCCGCAAGTCTAGTGCTAAGGCCTGACTCACTTATTCTCCTCTGAATAGTGAATGTTTAAATATGTCTCCCACTTGAACTCCAAGAAGCATTTATGTGGGCTCTAAACTGAGGTTCTGTAAATTGGCAGTTTCTAACACAGGTAATTCTTATAGACTTATCCTTTGTAGCAGAGGTAGCTCTTGCTCTTCCTTTTCTTGGACGGTCGTCATAAGAGCCAATTTCATCATAGCTTTTGATGGTTTTGGTGACTGAACTTGGGGATACATTTAAAATTCTTGAGATTTTTTGGATTGACTGATCTTCATTTCTTAAAGCAATGACAGATTGTCCTTTCTCTTTACTTAACTGAGTGCTCCTACCATAATATGGAGTTGTACGGTAGTTGCAGGAGCACTAATAGTGTTATTGACTCTGTACCCATCCTTCCTTTATACAAGACAACTAATAATCAAAAGCACATTAGGAAGGCAAGAAATGTCACAAATTAACTCTAGACAAGGCACACCTGTGAAGTGAAAACCATTCCAGGTGACTACATCATGAATCTGATGAGAGAATGTCAGGAGTGTATCAAGCTGTCATCAAAGCTATATGTAGCTACTTTGGACAATCTAAAATATAAAACATATTCTGGGTTGTTTAACACATTTTCGTTTACTACATAATTCCATGTGTTCTTTCATAATTTGGATGGCTTCACTAACAGCTACTTAAATGAGTCAGGTTCAACTCCTAAAACCAGGGAAGTGTTTATTAGGTTCACTAAAGGTCTCACTAAAATTTCTTGTGAATTTTCAAGCAGTTGTGTTGGAATGGGATCTGGAAGACAGGTGGTGGATTTATAAGGTGGTGAGCTATAAATTTTTTTATGTCTAAGGTGTCAGTTGGTGTTCCTGTATGGAAAGGGAAAATTAAGCACAGTGTGAGTGTGCCCTGACCGTGGCACTCTTATTGTCCACAGCATACAACATGCAGCTGCTATATAGCTAGTGGGAGTAGAAAGCATGAATATGCCACACTGTCCTCACTGTTACATATAGAACTGGTTTCAAGGTCCTTTTACTAGCAAGTAAGGAACTTAAAGTACTGGTATACTTAACAGGCCAAGCACTGGTATACTTAGATTTAATAAATACACACACTCCAAATCATTCATTAAGATCCCAGAATGTAGGACTCCTTGTCATTCCATGTATGAGCAAAAGGATTGGCGTTAGAGCAGCTGGCAATCTTTAAATCCCAATGGAAAACATATTGAGGCTGGTGCTCCTGTACTTTCCCCTGTATCCCTATCTTAAATGAATAAATAAAATGAATGAAATCATCATTTATAAATTGCATATTGTATTTACTCAGGTTAAAATTTGTTTGATGATCTGAATAATTTAAGTGTGATAAACATGCAACAAAAAAAAAAGTCAGGAATGGGCAAATACTTTTTCACAGCACTGTATATTCAATAGAATACAGCACAGAATACAGCACAGAGACAACATACTGAAACTGGTCAGCTGTATTGCGTTTTGTAAAGAAATGATTATTACAAACTTGATGGCTGCAACACATTTCAAAAAAGCTGGGACAGGCGCAAGAAAACCATGGAGAAGTTGAGAAAAAACTGAAACAGGTAAACAGGTTAGTTGGGAAAAGTTGATATTGTAAAAAAGCTATAAAAAATGCATTTTTGAAAGGGTCAGTCCTTCAAAAGCGAGGATGGGGAGAAGTTTGCCAATACGCACACAACTGCAGTCTTAAGAATAATGTTGCTCAATTGTGAGAAATTTAGACCTATAAACATCTATGGTCCATAACATTATCAAAAGATTCAAAGAATCTGGTAACATCTGTGTGTGTAAAAGCCAAG
>JABJVR010000007.1:3979623-3993914 GCA_025773905.1 Chitala chitala | reverse complement strand
AGCAAGGTCCATAAAGACATGGATGAGTGAGTTTGGGGTGGAGGAACTTGACTGGTCTGCACAGAGTCCTGACCTCAACCTGATAGAACACCTTTGGGATGAATTAGAGCAGAGACTGCGAGCCAGGCTTTCTCCTCTAACATTAGTGCCTGACCTCACAAATGCACTTCTGGAAGAATGGTCAAACATTCCCGTAGACACACTCCTAAACCTTGTGGACAGCCTTTCCAGAAGAGTCGAAGCTGTTATAGCTGCAAAGGGTGGGTCAACTCAATATTGATCCCTACAGACTAAGACTGGGATGCCATTAAAGGTAATGTGCGTGTAAAGGCAGGCATCCCAATACTTTTGGCAATATAGTGTATTTGAAAGTTGTTATGCACATTTCCCATTGTATCCACATAAAAGTGTGATTTTCTGCTTTTAACAACACAATTTTTTTCCTCTTCAAACATGTGACCCAGCAGTACAGTTGAGTATATGATAGTATTTATGTTATAACGTCTGGTATTGTGGTGCATTTCAAAGACATTTCAGCTTGTGATAAAATCACTTGGCCCTGTATGTGTAGATGATATTGACACACGTGACTGTGTTAATGTCTGAATATTGTGACGTTCTGTCATGATTCCTGAGCATTACAGAAGGTGTGCCTAACCATGTGGCGTGATGAAGAGGGCGTGGATGCACAGAGGCAGAAGGCCTGCTGTGGGAGGCCACACAGAGCGATTCCCGGAGCCAGATGAAGGACCAGCAACCCAGCGTCCGCTTACATCCCACAAAGCCGAGGGCTAAACGGAACCACATGTGATATGTAACCAATACTGCTCTCAAAACCGTGTTTTAATTCAGGGTCATCGTGCAAAGGTTTTTCTTCCATTAAAGCTCTATAACATTTTTAACATGCAAGTAGCATAAGTAGCATACTTCGGTGTCTGAAGGAATGCAGCATGGTCAGATTGTCAGTGCAATTTGTGTTTGCTATCGCGTTCCCTTAGAAACATCTTTCGTCTGTCGTTAGAAGCTGGTCAGTAGTTGCTGTCTCCACGGCAACGGGGTGAAAACAAAGTCTGAAATCATAAAGTGCTCTTTTGATATAGCTTGTGTTCCAACAAAAAAACGGCCAAGGAAGTGGCATGTGGGCTTGTGACAACCCTAGGCTGTTTTGAGAGGTGCCTAGGTGTGTCTTTGAGTGCTGGCGTGTCACACAGAGGCCACGGGAGTGCCAGTGCACTGTGCCATTTTGTACCTTTCCACAGAAAGCCTGGGAAAAGGACATCTGTTTCCTGTCTTTACTGCACTGGCCACCCTTCATTCTGAAACACACACTGTTCTAACAAAGGCCTGCCATGCTAAGAGGGCGAGTCGCTACCTGTAAGCTAACGACACACAGGGTTGCTCTGCCTTCACAAGCACCCATTGGTCCAATTGGTCCAGGAGTGTCCAATTAAAACCCCTCAGGCTGCTGGCATCCTAGTTACAGCTCAGGAAGGGAGTTAAATGCTATTTGGACACTTAGTTAAGCGTTTAAATGCTGAGCAGTAGAAAAGGGGTTTTTGCGTTTGCCCTGTAATACCATGGTTGAAAAGTCCACTTACAAAGTTCCACATGGTTTGTGAGCCTCCTCCCCTCCTATGTGGTGTTAGTTCTTTCATAATGTCTCTCTTCCTTGTGATTTTTTACACTCTATCTAAGATAGAAAAATGCAGGCTCATTGCTTCCTGTTTGTTTAGCTCATACTTTTGTCTAGTTTGGCAGCAGTGGGTTAGTTGACAGGCAGCTGAAGCCTGTGAACCAAGGATTAAGCAGCAGTTTCATTTGGTATTTTAGCTTCTATCCGTTTCTGTCTGAGCTTCTTGCCTGCTGTGTAGTCCGCTGCCCTCATTGACTGATTTGGAACAGCTGAACTTCTCCATAGCAGCAGCCTTGCTGTCAGCTGTCCTCATAGTCCATTGACCAAGCAAGATGCCTCACAATTTCACCATCTCTCCTGTTTTTATACCAGAAATTAATTTATCATCAAGTATGTGTTCGTATTGTTCTGTGTAAGTGCAGTCCCGTATTGTAGACACTGCGGACTGCACGCAAACCATAAACTCAGCATTTTGGACTTCATGAAAATTTAACGCCAGTTTTACACAAGTTTTTTTTTTTTTTTTTTTTTTTTTTAAAGCATTTCTTCCTTTCACAATTCAAAAAAGGTTTGTTTGGTGTCAGTCTGATACAGCCAGCATGATGGTCTGCCTTGCTGGAATGAGAGTTAGTGATTTGTTGCCAGTTTTTCTGCTACATTGCGGTTTCTCCACTGTCACCTCAGATAGAGAACTAGATGCAGGATTTCTTATATGTTACATTTTCATGAGGGATCAGGCTTTTGTTTAGGTAACATGCTTGGCAGAGTGAGCTGTCCGCCTGACGTCTGTCAGATTAGCACCCCATACACGTAGCAGCAGACATGCAGTTACCAGACTATACAGGCTCCATGTCCAAGTCCCTGATTAAAGGTAAGTGTGTGGTCTGATTTTTATTTATTTATTTATTTTTGTATTGTCTGCGTGACTTTTCGACAGCGCTAATGTTCAGCAGCTCTATCGCTATGAGCCAAGTGACATCATTAGCAGTCACCTTAAGTTACTGGCTAAACGCGCAGGGCTCATTTCTCATTCACGTCTGACATGTTGCAGATGTTGGTGTTCTGGGGAGCTATTTTAGTGCAATTATGACGGAACTGTAAAATGTATGACAACAATCTCATTATTCACAGCTAAAAACTGACTCCTGTTCCAATTCGCAGAGGTGAAAAAGCCCATTTAACTTTAGCCTGGAGTGTGTCTATTACAATTACTTAGTTGCATAGCAACAACTATTTTACTAGAGTAATTCAGGTTAAGCACCATATAAAGGGTAATATGGTTCAGTCTTCCTCATGAGGCTGCAGGTTTTGGGCCGCAACTGGGCAAAGTGTTCTTCAACCATTATGCCATCTGTGACACAGAGTGCAGGTGTTTTGCTTGGTAGCAGTTGTGTGATATTACATTTTTTCATTTAACAGACACTTTTATCCAAAGCAACTTACAACATTTCACATACATGTTACAGTGAGCTAGCGCTGGGTGTCTTGCTCAGGGACACACTTGGTGGTTGGGCAGGGATTCAAACCAGGAGACTTCTGCATCCCAGCCTGATGGTGTAGCCATTGAGCCACCCGGCCGATATGTGTGTCTTAAGCATTACCAGCCTGGCCGTGGTCAGGAAGGGAGATGTGCTCAGCTCAGCGTTAATAAGAGCTTTAGGGCTGCGTTTTCAAAGCTTTTCCTAATCACTCGACTTGTTCTGGATTTTGACAGGTTATCACTTCAGAAGGCAAACGGTTGGCTCAACACGAGGGCTACTGCACATCGGGGTTGCCATTAAATCCAAGCTGTTCACCTGCTACATTTAGAAAGGGAAACCACTCCTGGGGTGAAGGTGGCCAGGGCAGGAACACCTGAGATTTAAATCAAGCGTGCCATGGACAGCCAAATAACATCTGTTTTAGTAGTGCTGCGTCCTTTCCAAGCACAGCTTTTAGCACAGCTGAGAAGCTTAATGGATGTGGACAATTTTATGAAATGCCGTTTCAGGTACAACTTTAAAATTCGTTGTCACCTTTGCACTTTTAGCAGTGGAGAAACAGCCAGACAGCAGGCGTCATACCTTTTAAAATTTTGAAATGTTTTACTCATCGATTTGGTAGTTGCTAAACGGAAGCAGATGTCTGTCAAATAAAGATCAGAACCTGTTTCTGTGTCCCACACAACTCCTGAAAGTTAATAATGCTTTTGTTGTTATTTTGCTCACATAATAGAAATACCTTCTGGCAGAAATAACGTAATTCTGATTTAAACTTTGGAGCTGCAAAGTATTTAGTCATATGTAATGTAGTCAATAGTCTATTATAAAAATGTGTATAAATAAATAAACAAACCGAGACAGCATAAATCCAACATTTTACATAATAAAACCCATTAAGTTGTGGGAAAAGTGTTTAATTAAATCCTGTCGTAATTAAAAATATATACGGCTATTACATAAGTTGAGCTAGGTCACTTTTGGCCCATGGTTTTTAAAGTTGGCATGTGTCCATAATTTCAAGTCCCACTGAAGAGACTGTTCTAACATTAAGATGGAGAGAGGAGGGGAAAAAAAAGGATGGGGTGGGGGAGGGGCCTGGAAAATGTAACAACACGATGACTCTGGTGGCGCCAAGGAACGGTCGAGTGCCGAAGACGTCGCTGGAGCCCCGGAGCGCTGACCAAATGCTGGGCAAGCAGGAGGATTGATATGCAGAGCAGCGGGGGATCCGCAGGGCTTCCAGAACACAGGTGCTCCACATTCCAGCCCTAATGCCACACTCGGGCACTAACGTGACCTCTGTCTAACCTGACACCTTTATTATGGAACATCTGACCATCCTTTATTTATGTAACATGGGTGGAAAATATACGGGCAGGAGGACTGGCACGCTAGAGTTTCTCCTAAGACATCTGCTGTCTTCTGCTCACACCATAGACCATTAGCATCCTGCGAAGTTGATATACAGACGCTGCTGCACTTTATGTGCAAGGAATCTAGTTTTTTTTTCTTTTGGATGTATGATTAATGCAAAATTGTTATGGTCATGTCTGAAAAATGAGCTAAACTTTGGTAGATGAGTTAACAGTCGTGCCAACAAGGATTTAACGCCATGATGTGACATACCACACAGGTTTTGAGCTTTATAAAACTGACACGTTTCTGACAGGGTAGTTATGGTGTTCAGTAGCTGTAAATAAACACAACTCAGTACATACAAGGAGCTGCAAATCTTTGATGGGAGCAACATGATATCAGTTTGGTATTTTTAGAAGCTTCGGTTAAACAGCTATGTAGAGTAGGTCTTGAATAGACAGGTAAAAAATTCTTATTATAAATTTAACTTGGTATGCAGTTAAACATGCAGTACTTCCTTGTTTTCAACATTGTGAAACCTAAGAAGGTAGCATCTCTCAAGGTACACAACAAAACTGGCAGTGTGCCTTGGGGCAACCCTGTTGTGAAATGTCCTACATAAAAATAAACTGAATTGAAATGCGTGTTAGTTGGATTCTATTGGAAGTAGCATAGTGGTGAAAAATTAGATGGTTGGGCTAACATGTAAATGGAAATCTGTAGTGGGGGGATTTGTTAATATATCTTTGAGTATAGTGCTTATTCTATACAACCTACAGTACATTAGCAATGTTTAGTTTTAGTGTATTTGTAGATAAAAGATTTAAGTTTTGCACAGTTTCAGGTAAACTGCTGCAGTCAGTAAATACAGCCAGTGGGACGTGGTGAGTTGTTGATAACCCCTGACAAGGGGAGAGCTAGTCCTGATGTTGAAGCACCAGGTCAGCATCTGCACAGCTTTAATGGTGGTTCCTGCTTATTGCAAGAAGGCTTGGAAAGCCTGGATTAAGCAGGTGCGACGTTTGCTCTATTTTAACCCAGCTGGAGCTGACGTTCACTCCGCACCCTCCAAATATAACTAGCAGCGTGGCAGCATGCAGGATCACATTTGGTCCTGTGTTTTCCACTTCTCCACTGCACTGGGGTGGGTGCAGTTGTCTTTCTGACCCCACATGCCTGGAGACCCTGAGATGATCACACAATTGCATGGTGACACCAACTCTTCAGGGGTACTACCTCCCACACCCTTATTTTGTTTCATAAGAGGGGCCACTACCGCCCATTTGAGAAAGTGACCCTGGTCATTCGGCTGCAGAGAAAAGACTCCCACCCCCCCTAAATTTTTTTTATTGCCCTCCCTTGATGTTCAACAGGATGTCTCCATGGATACAGGGGTAAACAGAGGATAACAAGGCGTGAGGCTTTAAAGCGCATTTCAGCAGCAGAGTTTGCAGGAGTGACAGGCAGGCGGGCGGGCGGGCAGGGCGCAGTACGGCACAGCGTGGTGCACACAGGAACCTGGGAGGGAGCTCGCAGAGGTAAGGGGGTGGGGCTGCGTGTGTGGGGCTGCACGGCTGCTCCTGGGCTGCCAGTGCACAGCTGCTACACTGGACCACTTTAGGGCAGCCCTTCTTCTTATTTGTGCAACTAATTCTGCATGCATATTGAAGGTAAATCTTTTGTCTGCAGCTTTGATAAAATCTTTTTCTATCTTGTACTGTTTGTTAGATACAAATCCAAATGCTTTCTGCCAGTCATGCTCTGTATGAAGTGGCTTCTGATGGTCAGAATGTGTGCCATTAATGTTACTAACATCTCATGTATGATGGTTGCATATGAGGACTGACCACTTCCTAGTGAGATGGGCTCCTGTATTATATGTGCAAAACTTGGTAAGCAGGCGATATCTAATTTTTAAATATGCATTAAAAAAAATGACAGTGATATGTGCTGTGTTAGAACAAAGCAGCCTAATTCTCAACATAATCTTGTGTCTAAGTTTTCCTTTAAATGCATAATAAAGTTTCTTTGGAATAGCTGTTAGTGTAAGTCTTGATTTAGTAAATGCTGTATTGTGACTTGCTTTTATTGCGTGTTATACACCATATACTCCATGCAATTTGTGTCTTTATATTTGCAGTTAAAATGTTGATGTATTATTTGACTACGTCATGTTCTTTTTCGGTAATGAAATTACAGAAAAATTTATGTGTGCTTAACACAGGATAAGACAATAGCTGGTGATGCATTTGGAAAAAAAGTGACTTTTTAACACATTAATCACACTATCACACTCCTCAGTCATGTTCAGTTAGCAGCTGTGTTTGTATCATACCTCATTTTCTGGCCATATCTTTTCACTTCTAAAAATTTCAAAAATGTAAAAGCAAATATAATGAAAGGGCTATGAATATGTGTATGTGACTAACCAAAGAAGGTGTTTAAAGTTCTATAATTAATCTGCAACAGATCAGCTACAGGTGTCAGAAAATAACATTAATGAATCACACGTTTCTTGTTTCTCTATTATTTTACTTAATGATGCAAAGCTTTAATATTTGTACTCCATATTTAGCTATTAAAGATGAATACTACCCCTTAAATCAGTCTCAGCGGCAACGTTTTTACATTATGACATTTTAACTAACAAAGCTAGTAGAATTCATATTGGCGATTGCTTTTCTAAATACGGCCCTGTGTATGGTCCAGCTGATACCCAGGCCTGCCTAAACTATCTTACATTTGAGGATGTCAACAGTTCGTACGTGCTGCGATTAGCGACATCTCCTACGCAGTGTGCCACCTGCTTTCTGTTGTGCAGTTTTTCCAATGAGCTCAAACAGGAGCCCAGACATGGGTCAGCACTAGTGGGTTTCCACCACTTGTCTTGGCATGTTAGAATGGTGGCTCCACCACAACGTTACGAGAAGGGGGCACCCTGCCACGGACTCCCACGTTCAGATGCAGCAGCACTGCCTTCACAGCTGGGCCACTGCCTCCGTCACCCTTTCTGTCACCATAAACAAGTCAGCTCTGTTGAGTGGTGAAGCCACTAGCACTACGGAGAGCATTTGAAGCAATAAATAGCCACAGAGTAAAGGCCTCTTTTGCTCATAATGACGTCTTTATTCTGTTGTTGTGGAGCCAGGCTGTGAGCCCAAACTGCTAGGCTCACCCGGGCCGGATCTGTCACTTCAGTGAGCGCACAGCAGTCCCTGCCAACATGTGGGACAGGAGTGTCAGAGATGCCTTCAAACAGAGCTGAAAGAGACGGTCTGTCAGGCCCGGCCTCCACTCACACACAGTCCTACAAACCAAGGACTACTTCACACCTCATGCTCCTGTAAATGGCGAAACCTTCCAGCACCTTAATATCCAATTTTTAATAATAGCACTTTCATTCTGCTGTGAAATGTCTATAATGATCAAGGTATAATAACAGTAACAATGTGATTTTGCACCTAAAGTGTTTAACCTGTGCAACCCATGAGGTGAACTAGAGATTCTAAAATTCTATGCTTGTGTGTAGTGTTGTTAGAACTTATCATGACTATTAACTGAAAGTTTGACTCATAAGACGGTTTTCACTGCTTCTACCAATCAAAGTCGTGCATTTTTATGTTGCACGAGTGTCACGTTGAGTAATAATTATATCAGAGCCAGTGTTGAACTAAATGGCAAAGTGCTATGTTTGTTGCATATGTCATCTGGGATTCTGCAAGGTTAAATGTTTAAGCTAAATTGGAAAAGTCAGCGGTAATTGTGCTGGTATTGCAGCAAGATCGTAGTGGCAAACGTGCTTTTAACCATTGCATTGTGGTGAGCTGCAGGGACCAGAGAGGATGAGGTCATGTCTCACAGCCGTACGGCACATCGTCAATAATTAGCAATGGGAAATCTGTGTAGCTTTCACATTGGCCTGCTCAACACCCCCTATCCCACTGCAGCATAAACATTACCAGCATTAAAAGTCAAACAAATACGTCAGCTGTCGGCAGCCCTGTAGTCGGCGAGCTCTCCTCATGTTTCGAAGACAGACCTTCTCCTTGTGTTCTAGGTAGCCTCTGGCGAAAGTTCAGTTTGCATTTTTACTTTACTGACGTGTAAAACCCCAGCAAGTCTCCAATTAATACACTGTAAAATGGATTTTGCAAAATGACCTTTGCTGGCATCAGTCTTGCTGAAGGCAATATTTCTTACAGGTGAGAGTTTTAAAGAGATACAACAGTTCTGAAGCATGAATTAAGGACGGGTTAGTTCACAAACGTCAGGGCTGG
Organism: Chitala chitala; assembly: GCA_025773905.1. Classification (NCBI taxonomy): domain Eukaryota; kingdom Metazoa; phylum Chordata; class Actinopteri; order Osteoglossiformes; family Notopteridae; genus Chitala; species Chitala chitala. The sequence continues at coordinate 3,985,167 of JABJVR010000007.1, read as the reverse complement.
CCGTTCAGTCAGATATGATGAGCCGAAAACATGCCATACGACTGCCATATAAGCTAAGTACTTCCATGTACACACACACACAAAACAACTTCCAATAATTTGCAATAACGGGACGCAGTTTTGTCTTGCATTATTTGTGTTTGATGTTTTGTGATCAGACGTGCCGTGACAAATGGATGTCTTTTCTGTACAAAAGACAACAGTCACTGGGGCCCATGTGCATAACTTCATTATATTGGTATGTCTTTTTAGCATTGGTGGATGTTTCTAGCTGGTTGACACGAAGCAGGTTTTACCATATCTGAATGTCTGTAAAATGTTTTGATAGATCTGGGTCTGGGACTGATATTTCAGATCTTTTTAGCTTGTGCTTTTGAAGCTGAGTACTTTCGAGCATCTCCCACTCCACATTAGCATGAGGTGAAAAGACCTGGAGAGCTGAGGTCCTAAAATGTGGATACAGATCCTGACACATCAAAACTCTTTTCTGTTGTGTTCAACACACAACATAAACCTTCCCACTCCATTAAAAACATTTCACGCTTTTATAAATATTTACATTAGCATTGCATTTTCCCCACTCTTCTCATGATGTTTTAAGTCGATGGCTGAATAAATCCGTGAGGTTTGTTGCAGTCACCATGGCAACAAACATTTTCGCTATTTTTTTCTTATGAGCTCAGTGCTCATATTAGGGAAAATCATTGAATGTATAATGAGGGCTACAAATATTTCAAAAACATTTGATGAAAAAATAAACATTATGATGCGAACGAGAGGGCCTGATGTTCAGTATACCAATACAGCACCTCCCCCCCCGTGCCTTAGGTTGGCTATGTACAGCACAAGTCATGAAGATGGACAAGACCATGTTGGGCTCTGCTTCTTGGTGGGCCTGGAAATTTATATTTATGAGTCTTACGCAGACCTGAAAATAAAATCTATTTTTAAGGCTTTTAAAATTTAATACATTATATCAGATGGATGTTTATTGGTGTGTGTACATTCCTGTTTGGAAACAGTTTCCAACCTCTCACAGTTTTTGGATTTACACAAATGATTAATATGTTTAAAGTAAAATGTATTTAAACTCATATACTTCATTGGGATAACATAGTGGCTCAGTGGGTAACATTGTTTTCTCTCTCCCCAGTGAGTAGCACTGTGGTCTCACTCCTCAGTAGGTAACACCATTGTCTCACTCCTCAGTGGATAGCATTGTTGGCTATTGATAGTTTGTATGTGGACTTTACATGTTTTCCCTATACATGCCTAGGTTTCCTTTGGGTTCTCTAGTTTCCTCCCACAGCTCAAACACAGGCTGGTTAGGTAGATTGAATATAAACTGCCCTATGTGTGTGCGTGTTTGTGTGTGTGTGGTGTGCACCCTGTGATTGGTTTACACCCTGTTCAAGGTGTACTGTGCCTTGTGTCCTAGGATCCAGGCTACCTGCGACCCTCCAGAGGATAACTGGTTGGCTAATGGATACAGTGGCACAATTAACATTTACTATCAGTTTATTGAAACTAGAAAATATAAAATGTAAAAAAAAATTACGAAAGTACAGACACCATCAACCTTGTGGTTTTGTTTTTCTAAACAGATTTGTTTCAGCTTTTGTCTGTCAGTTTGGGTAGGGATACATGCAATAGAAGTCAGGCCTCAAGATCAAGCATTAAATAACGCTGGTGTGTCGTCTGTCTTCGGAAAGCAGTACATGAATGTTCTGCACATTTACTTTCATGCCAGTTTTGTGTCGCACACTGACAGTCGTCTTCCGGGTTTAACTATGCACTCCAGATTAGTTCAGGATGGCTGAAGGGACAGAGATGGATCAACTCCTTACTGCTTTTAAGAAGTTTGCAGTCCACGGAGACACCAAGGCCACTGGCAAGGAGATGAACGGCAAGAACTGGGCAAAGCTTTGCAAGGACTGCAAGGTGATCGATGGGAAGAACATCACGAGCACTGATGTGGACATCATGTTCAGCAAAGTGAAGTAAGCAGCAAACATGACCAAATATTAGGACAGGCATCTGTGGTTGCTGCACTACTCAACATTTGTTCATAAGGGATTAAGTTTTCCTGTGATGGAGGTAAGGTTTACATAAGACGTACACTCCATCCATGCCTACTGCCCTGTAATAAGTTGGCGCCCCATCTAGGGTGTACCCGTGCCTTGCACCCTAGACTGCTTGGGATAGGCTCCAGGCCACCAGCAACCCTGCAATGGATAAACGTTTCAAGAATGGATGGAATGGGTGTACAGATGTGATGAGGTTCATGTTTTTCCATTTGTCTAATTGGCAGACCAAAGACGTCTCGGGTGCTCACCTTTGAAGACTTCCAGAAGGCCCTGGAAGAGTTGGCACCAAAGAGGTTCAAGGATCAGAGCAAGGAGGAGGCTTTGCAGTCCATTTACAAGCTGATTGAAGGAAAAGAACCCTCCAATGTTGGTGTAACGGTAAGCATGCTGCAATGTTCTGCTCGAGTCCCTTATTATTCAGTTTTAATATCAAAATAATATGACTGTGTGTAAAAAGTGGCAGGATTTGTTTTGCAGAGCTACTCAATTCCGCACAAAACGTTAATTTCACACTATTGCAATAGACTAAATTTATGGTAACACTAAGCTTAATTTAAAGAAATAATTCGTATGATAATTCTTGCTTGTAGAAGAAAAACTGCCAATTCTACAATATAATTCATCAGTCAGCACTTTGGAATTATTTGGACATAAAGGTCACTTCCTCAAACGAGGAGTTTTATTTTGTGTGTTTAAGAAAAAGGTATATTTACACCGTGAAAATGGTTGCAATGGTGATGCAGTTGCTTATTTATTAGTCGTGCTGCAGGGAAGATTGTTTTCATGTCTGCACTGCGACCACATGGGAATTTCACTGAGCTGCCCAGCTGCCGTTTTCATAACCAAAATCCCATTACTTAGTTGGTGTAAAAAGTGTCATAACAGCTGTGGAGATGGGTATGTTACACAATACTTCAGTGTTCCTGCGACATCGATAGCCTGAAGCTAAATAGCAGCCAGGTCACACCAAGTGTTTTTTTTTTTTTTTTTTAAATCTAGAACCTTCCTATTGTTTTGATTGTAAATTTATTCAAATTGTTTTTTGCATGGCGAAGTTGGCTTTCAAAGTTGCAGCAGCTTATGTTATTTATAGAAACAAGATCATAACCAGATCTGGTTTTAAATGCTTCTATTTGGGTACAGAAGAAACTTCTGGAGTGGGCAACATCAAAAAGCATTTACCCTTCAAGCCTTACAGAAGCGAAACTTTGAAACCATTCACTACGTTCGAGTGCGTCCTTCCTACACTGAATGTCTCATGCCTAAACAGCAGCCTACAAGGGAAAGGCAGAGCTAGAGGGGAGCTGGAGAGACAGGAGGCTTTGCGCACACATACATTCACACCTCGAACAGATATGCTGACAGACGCTATATTAATACCGTCATTATAACCATTCATTCTGGGGCTGCTTGGGTTTCACCTTAGGTTACAGCAAATGCTTTTACCCTGACACTTTCAGCCCTTTGGGGAGAGGTGGCAACACTGGGCTTTTCCCAAACGTTCTCTGTCAGGTGGAGAGTAAAAACAGCGATCTGTAGTGAAGTGCTGCTTTGTCATGTTTTATATTCACGTTTAAGAGCACTTTTTCCTTGTTCTCTTCTCCCTGCCAGAAAGTTGCCAAGACAGCAGCAGTGGACCGGCTGACAGACACGACCAAATACACGGGTTCACACAAGGAGCGCTTCGACGAGAGTGGCAAGGGCAAGGGGAAGAGCGGACGCGAGGAGCTGGTGGAGAACACGGGCTACGTGGCCGCCTACAAGAATGCCGGCACTTACGCTGAGAAGACCAAGGAGAAGTAGGCGTCGTCACCTGAGACCTAAGCTCTGGACCAAGTCAGAGATTAGCCCAAAGCGCAGCTCGGGAGTGGGAGATGGGAGAGGCTGAGTCTTGTGGTGTAAGAGCCGAACCCAGGATGACTCGTTGCCTCACTGTGTTCTTTGCACCTCCCGTGGCTGCGTTCTCGCTGGTTTAACTGGACGATTCAAACGCAGGGCCATGCATGTGCAGTCTGTGTCTGCACACTGGGGATACTGGGCAATTTGCTTACAAAGGAAACAGCCATTGACTTGCTTTGTTGGCTAAAAATGTAAATAAGACTAATTACAGCACTCATACACATCTTCATCTTCCTCACATAATGACAGATAATGACCTGAAAACCTTTTCTTTTTTCTTTCTTTTTTTTGAGTTATTTTCATTCAGTTGAAATCCATTTGTTTATCTCAGTGTTGGGGTGAGATTTTTCTAACTTGAATAAAGTTCAGTTCATAAATTGAAATTTGAATTAATTGGAGTTGAATTCAGTCCCATATAAAATCATACTTATTTACAGACTATGAAAGATTAACTTTTGACATTTGAGACACAGTTCATTTTGGAATCATCTTACACAAATAACATAAATACTATCAATGGCAGTTTAAATATAACTATTATCAAAATACAGTTCTCTTAATGCTTGTTCACAGCCAGTTAAATTTTAAGAATAACTTTTATTTCTTGCAAGAATAGATCCTCAAAATGGCTTATATTGGCAAACGGACACGTTGAAATTGAAAAAAAGACAAAAGGGGTCTTGCTTATTTTGAGAAACAAGCCATTTAAGTTCAAGAATTCATGGAGTCGATCAGAAATGGACACCAGCCACCGCAGCTGCCATTACATTCGCACCATCTGACAGACAGCAACGGTCATGTGGCAACTGTCAGCCCTTTGAAATTTGAATTTAGTTTCCAGGTGAATGTAAATACATCTGTGCATTTATATATGATGTAAAGACGTGAAACTAAACAAAACACTTCAAAAAGTAGATGACAAAGTCAGTGACGGCTCTGAAAGAATTAGTTAAAATTTTTTTACCATACTGTGGAGAATGTCAAAAATATTATAAAAATGCATGACTGATAGTTACGTTCTTCAAAGTCCTTTCTCTTTTTTATAAATGCTAATTTTTCTTTGTTTTATCTTTACTTTATCAGCATTAAATTAAACCAAAACTGGAAGAACGAGTCAAGTTATTAAACAGAAAACGTGTGTAAACAGTGCAACAATAACTGGTTCAATTAAAGGTATCACTAAAGTTTGACTTGTGGATTTTTAATGCAAGCTTCATTTTTTAAATGTATTCACACACGCACACACACACGCACACGCACACACACACGCACATGCACACATACTTTCCAGGGTCACAGGTGGCCTAAAGCCTGTCCAGGGCAGGCAAGGCAGAGATGCACACACAAGCTCACACATATGGTCACTCTAAGTGTAATTTAGATTTCCCAGTCCACCTGACCTGCATGTCTAAATTGTGGTAGGACTCCCATGCACAGGGAAAACATGTAAACTCCACACACACAGAGTCAAGAGGTAGAATCAAACCCACAACCCTGCTGGTGTGCAATAACTTTACTGCCGGCCATGTCACCCCATGCAATAAATGAGAATGTGTGT
>JABJVR010000007.1:3967705-3979523 GCA_025773905.1 Chitala chitala | reverse complement strand
GTTTTTGTTTGTGTGTGTGTGTGTGTGTGTGTGTGTGTGTGTGTGTGTGTGTGTGTGTGTGTGTGTGTGTGTGTGTAAGAACATACCTTATTTAATTATCATCTGTAAATACCAGTAAGCTCAATGTTTAGTATTTTAGTGAAGTAAAATGAATTAAATCTTTCTGACAGTCTTTAACAAATATTTTTAAAATTAGAATTTGTTATAGATTCAGAATAATAGAAAATAAACTTGAGAACAACTTTAAATTTTTTTCCAGTCATCTGAGTTTTCTGTTCTTACTTTTATATATTTTTCTTGGAGTCCTTCCTGTTCATTAAGTTTTCAGGGAAATATTCTTCCAACTCCCTGAAGATGTTATCCAGGGTTCAGCCAGGCAGGGTTCAAATCTGTGTTGCCACAACTCATACAGCATTTTAGCTAAGAGATTTACTCCACTAAGACAAAGAGCTGAGTTTGTAGCTCAAGACACTACTGGGTAAATCGTAGGAAAACTAAACCTCGAATATCTACTGCATTTAAGTAGCTGAAACCAGGCAGAACGATGCTAATATTCTGATGGTTCAAAAATGGAACTTCATCAGACTGAAGCTGTTGAGTGACTCCCAATGAATCAAGTAAATGGGACGCTTCCCTGCCATGTCCACATTCAGAAAATCTGCCAGACATGCAAGTGTCAGAAGTAGCAAAAAAAATGTAATGTAATGTTCATGTAACATTGTAATCCAACTTTATATGCAGTGGAAAGGTGCTTTTAATTCACTGGTAGTGAGAGAGTGTTTACAAACTTATGAACACATTGCAGGGAATGGCCTTTACTGTGCCATGAAATTGGAGAGTTTGACATCCCAGCTCTGTCTGAAGCCCTGCAAAAGAACTCTGAGTACAGGCCAGTAAATCATCTTCCCTCACTTAAGTCATTAGTTTTTTTTTTTTCTTCATCCTTTTACTTGCTTATTTTATTTATTTGATTTTATGTATTGTACCTAGACTTAATGTCATGCTGTAATCATTTGTTGTGAAGCACGTTGGTCGTCATGGTTGTGTTTAAATATGCTATACAGTCAAATTGACAATTAGTTGATTTCCAAAACCGTAATACAAAGGCATAATACAAGATACACATTATATGAAGAATTTAAATCACCAGATCTGCATTAAGTTAGACTGTGGGAGGAAATAGGAGTATATGGAGGAAACCAAGAGACCAGCACTGCTCAGATGAGTCCACACTGTCCCACAGGAGTGGAGCAACAATGCTACTCTCATAATCTACTTACCATCCTCACACTGATGTCACCCTGATGGCTTTTCCACTCCACTGGATAGCACTTAATTTGACTGCTGTTCTTTAACCAGTTGACTACATGTTGCATGACTCTTGTATTTTTCGGGTGTAATTTACAGGTACATTTGTTTTTGCATAGATCTAAATCCATAAGAGTTGATATAGACCAATGAGACATAACGTTATGACCACTGACAGGTGAAGTGAAAAACAATGGCACCTGGAAGTGCAGGTGAACATTTTGTCCCTGAAGCTAACGTGTTGATGTGTTGGGAGCAGAAAAAAACGGGCATGTGTAAGGATTTGAGCAACTTTGACAAGGACCAGATTGTGATGGCTAGACAACTGGGTCAGAGCAGCTCCAAAACTGCAGCTCTTGTGGGATGTTCCCAGTCTGCAGTGGTCAGGACCTACCAAAATTGATCCAAGGAAGGAAAACCATTGAACTGGCAACAGGATCATGGGTAGCCAAGGTTCAGTGATGCATGTTGGGAGCGAAGGCTGGACCGCGTAGTCCAGTAGAAGAGCTACTGTAGCTCAGATTGCTGAAAAAGTTATTATTGGTTCAAATGTAAAGGTGTCAGAACACACAGTGCCTCACAGTTTGTTGCGTATGGGACTGTGTAACTGCAGACCGGTCAGGGTGCCCGTGCTGACACATGTCCACTGCCAAAAGCACAATGGGCACATGAGCTGCATGAATTCTCAGTCCAATCGAGCATCTGTGAGATGTGCTGGAAAAACAAGTCTTTGCAGGTTTGGAGACCATGGAGGTCCATGGAGGACCCACCTTGCAACATACAGGACTTAAAGGTTCTGCTGCTGACAGCTTGGTGCCAGATACCACAGCATACCTTCAGAGGTCTAATGGAGCCCGTGCTTCAATGGGTCAGGGATATTTCGGCAGCAAAAGAGGGACCTACTAAATTTTAGAGCATACCTTCAGTGGTCATAATGTTATGGCTGATCTGTGTATGAATCTAGCCTGAGGTCTGAATGTTCCTCCTTCCTCCAGCTTTAACATGGTTTAATTTAAAGACACAGGGAGGAGATAATCACGTAATTATAGAAGTTTAATCAGAAGATTAAAGAGGCCCTGGCTTTCTCAAGAATTACTGCAAAACATCCAGATGTAGGGATCATGGAGTGTAAAACTGTTGACACAGTATGATTCAAAATATATCGTACCATCTGAGAAGTAGCTTGCACATGAATAATAGACTGGGATACACCCTTTACTGGGAAATAATGTTGCCTTTTCTGTGTAGGGCCTGGTGTAAGCACAAAGACTTGGCAGGAGAAAGTCACTCCTCTTTGGCAGAGTCCCTGCTCATTCATGGTGAACAGGAAGATGACTGTGTGGGTGTAAACTTTGGCCAGTAAATTCTCCTATTACTTATCAGTGTGGTACAGTTCATAAAATACATATATAAAAAAGTATACTATCATTTGTTATAATGTATAATACCTGGCTGTTGTTTTGCACTATACAATTAAGAATATTTAGTATGTACTTAAATATTGTGCCGTAGGGTTGACATAGGCCTGTTCTTGCAGGGAGAGCCTGAGAGTCATTCTTCAGTGGAACAGACTGATTATCCAGAATGCAAGCAAGACTCGTGTTGGAAATTGAACAATGATTTGTCACTGGATCCCAGTGTCACCATCATTCCCAGTGACGTGACTTGGGGTAAAACCAGGGCCATTGCTCAGGCCTCTACTCTTCACTCCGTCAAGGTGGAGAATACAGATCCTGTTGATGCTGCCACAGTGACCAAGCTGGTGCAGATGAGGGAGGTAAGCAGGGAGCCGACTCACCCCTGCTGCAATACCGACACCCTGCCTGAGCTCGAGAGACTCAGGACCCTGTGGTCACAACGTGGTGTTGATCAAAGAGGCAATACAGTCTCTAAGGATGGAGAGATTCTGGGACTTGGGCAGTCTGAACAGACTTGTGGTAAGGTCACACTTAAATCCGTGGCATATAGTAAGGAACCTCTTAAATTTGGTGGTTCCAGTATTGTCCAAATATAATTACTATAATCTGAAATTGATTTGATATTTTATGAATTTAAATAATATAGTTTTAAAAATATAATGCAGTGCCATATTTGAAGGATTTGTGATGAAAGAGCCTAGAACGTAATTGAGACCAATTAGCAACTATTTAGTGACATTTTAATTGCACAGAACTCATCCTACCTGTGATAGCTAAAAAGTAGCATGACTGGTGTGTTGTGGTGCCCCCTTCAGGTGATGTGAAGAGCAGCAGGAGAAGCCCGCCAGGGCGTGGCAGTGTGCTGCTGGTCAGGCACCCTCCTGTCCTGGCTAAAGGGGAGGCTGGTGGCTACTTCACCGAGAGTGTCATCTACACTGAGAAAGCGCCACCTGCAGGTGAGAAATTTTCCATTCTCAGACAGCTTGATTTTTACTTCATTAATGAACTCAGCAGTGTTTAAGCACCATGACCAGTGGGACAGAGTTTAATTAGATTGGAGATTTAAGTTGGTATTGATTAAAAAAGTGACTGTAATACTGCCAGTGTATTAATATGTAGAACACATACTGTTTTTCCCCCCAGATCATTGTGTAGAAAATATGCAGACCACAAATGAAGATCAGAAGTGTAAGACTGTTTCCACTCTTGTTTATATTAATATTTTACTTCCTGCATAATCCATAGTGCTGAAGTAGAATTTTTAAGTACAGAAAAAAAGTTGTGCGTTGAACCTGTATCTCCACAAGGTGGCAGTGTGGTATTTTTTTGGAAATATTTCCCATTTAAGAACTGAACACACGTCTTTTAGGCACAGGTTACAGAACTATTTCTGAAATGTAAATTACACGAACAAACGTTTGTGAAATTTGTTTGTTTTAAATATGTAGTAAAAACTGGATGTCTGTATATTTGGATCTATGTTAAGCAGCTGTTTTTATTATCCACAGATGAGATGTTTGTGTACTTCAATCAGTCATATAAAGAGATGATGTATGCTCGGGAATGCCATGCCTTTCTGACAGGGATCCTCTTAGACTCTAAAAAGATGAATGATTCAATGGAGTGCAGTGCAAAGATACACAATCTAGTCTACTTCCTATGGGTATGTCTACACATACTGTTTAGATGGTTATTGTGGTCTTGCTTACCTGTTCAGCTAAGGTTTTGTGAAGGTAGATATGGCTGTATCTGTGTCCACACTGCAGACAGAGCAGCTGGACCCAGAGCACTTTGTAGTTGAGCTCATGAAGATGGCCTGCTTTAAACACCAGAAGGACAATATGGGCCTCTTACTGCAGTGGCTGGAGGTAACTGTCTGCATCTTCCAGTTACATGTCTTTGTGTACGTGTTTATATAGTCCACTCCCTAAGCCCATTGCTGAGGATCAGTCCTTTAACAGATGATTGTTTTACTGGAATGTGAAGGTTAATGAGAAAAGCTACAGGGTTCAGCTCTCTAGTATGCTTGTTCTAAACAGTCAATCCCACTCGTTTATCAGACCTGTAATTAAGGTAATTTAAAATTCTTGCAGTACAACAGACTGTTAATCTTCTATGGAACAGCTTCTCTGTCATTCCTATATTTTAAAATTATTTGCATATGATTGTCAAATGCAATTTACCAAAACGGCCAATGTTTGTGACATTGGTCACATCTCACTCCTGTTCAGTACACATTACCGTTTGCAAAGCAGTACAGTGAATGTCTGAGGCTGCTGTGCAAGAACCACAGATGTATCACGACACAGTTTGCTGAGGGCACACTTGAATCTCCTCACCCTTCATTCTGGTAAGAAATAACTGACACGGCAGACCAAGTAGCCTGTGAAGCAGCTTGCCTTTCATATGTCAGTCATAAAACCAATTACTTGTACATGACTAAACTATTCAGATGATAGTCAGGGTGTCATGGGGCTGTATCAGGTGTGTTCATGCAGAACTGCAGGCAAGAGAATTAGAAATAGGAGGAGCATAAAGTACCATACAACATTCAACTACCCCCCCCCCCCCCCCATCATATGACTTGTCTATTTTCAATGGTCACTTTACAGGGTACAACCTGGGATGGAAGTTAGCTGATGTGAGGACCACCTCTATCCAAGACCCTGAAAAAGGAAAATCAATCAAAAACACTAATTTGTCAGACAATTTTCTTTATTAAATACTTGTAGGAGTTTTTTGGACACAGTAAGAATGGCACTTGAGTTGATTCCCTGCTTTGCTGGTTAATTCACATACAAAGTTAACTAGAACCGCAGAGCACCAATGGTGCAAAATATTTACAATGTACACATTTCCATGTTCAAACACTGTACGTCAGTGAAGCGGTGCTATAGCCCCTCCTTATCCACACAGGCCAAGCCCACCTTGCCTATGCTTACTGGATGAGCATGAAAACTGAAACCCCCCAGCGCAGACCAACATGTATGGATGCAGGGTCCTGAATAACCCCCAACATGTCAAACTCAGAATAGACTGTGCAGCCGCTGTCTAACAAAGTCTCATTACAATAACTGAGAAGTCTGTCTAGGAGTCAGGAAAAAAATGATACATACAAAACTTCATCCAAACAAATTTATCTCTAATCTTAGAGTAGCCCTATAGCCTTCCTTCACTGTAGAAATGCCCATTCACATGAAAGTACGTTTGTCATTTTATTTGCAGAAAACAGCAATATGGTTAACAGACAGTTTAAACTGCATTGTAAACAATTACATTATTTACATTTCACTATGGAACAGAACTGAACAAAATAAATAGAATGAACGCCTAAGTAATTTATCCTTAAAAGGTATGTCCAAAAAAATTTTAACAGTGCTTTCCCCAGCTTTGTGTCCATTTAAGATGAGATGAAGAGGGGACAGAAAATTTTCTCCACATGGAAAGAGATTTCAGTCTCAAACCTGCAACGTAAACCAAGAAAAAATGATGAATCACATGCACACCAAGTATGAAGGTAGCAAACAGAAGACCAGAAAGGCTCACTAAGTGACAGCAAGTTAGTGGAGAGAGGATGAGGGTTTAGCAGCACACAACAGCAGCACCTCACTTACTGAATGGTATAACTGTGCTCACACTACAGTGGATGGGCTTATGAGACGGCCTGCTTTCTGTGGGTAAAGGAGAGAGGCGGCTGTTACTGCGCTGATATGGGATCGTTTCATATCGGGCAACAGCAGGCGGAGCAAGGATATATGATACATAACTGCAAGCTGAATGGGTTGTTTTTCTGACATAAGAGCAACATAAAAATGTTAACTACCTTTACACAATACTACTTTACACGCATTAGCCTGAGAACTCAAATCCCTAAACTGACTAGTGTCTAAAATGCCCAAAATTACTTTGCAATTTCTTGTGTACATTGCTTCAGCAACTATCCTGTGTCAAACTCACTGAGTCAGGATGTAGTGAATTTACATAAAATGTTTAAAATGTGTATTATGTTCTACTTTTATTTAAGAGGATCCTAGTCTCTTACCCCATGCTATTTATTAAGATCCCTATAAAGTCAGTCTTTGTAAATCTAAGCATATTAACATACAGCAAACCCAAGTCAAGTAAACCCTGGGATTAGTGTTATTCTGAAGCAAACAAAATCAAGATAACTTCATTTCTGATAAACAATATTTCTGATTACAGTAGAGCACACTAGCCATTATAGCACAAGCTCCACTTTATGTGCAAACGTGTATGGATACTGTATTTTACAGCAAAGCATGTCAGATAAACCATGACAATGAAAAATGGGAGCTGTTAGTTAAAAATGGATGCTCATCAGTAAGCAGAAGCAATCTGGCCTTGCACGTAAATGAAATAAACCATCACACTGCACTGCCATGCTCAAAGGAGTGAGTGAATGAAGCCCTTACTGGGCAGTTACTGTGAGGGGTAAACTGCGTTAGTGAGGCTGCAAACCCCAGCACTCACCGCTGAGATGTACTGGCTGTTAAAGCGCGGCTTGTCCTCCACGGGGGACGCCACAGTGGAGCAGCAGGAGGGCTCGCAAGGAGAGCTGGGCTCCTCAGACAGCACCTCAGGGAGGTGGCTGGACACACAGCCGCTGTCAGAGCCACTCGAGCCGCTGCCTGACAGGCAGTGAGAGGACGACTCCGAGCTCTCAGTGGCTGCGGAGGGAAGAGAGGGTGGAGGATCAGAGGTCAAAGGGGAAAAGGCCATTCCAGAGGGGAGAGGGGACAGAGAGACGTGACCACGGAACATACTCATGGAGGGCTGGCTGCTTGTCTCATGCTCCTGCTCGTCTTCCTCCAGGATGAAAGGCTGCTCAGTAGACAGCAGGGCCTGGCTGCTGTACATGTGCAGGTTGAGGGGTCCCAGCAGGGATGAGGAGGCTGCACCTGTAGTTGGCGTCCCACCTGTGGGGGGGTTTACCTGCGCTCCCTTGAATGGGTTGGAGTGGTCAAACAGGGAGACTGCTATAGAAGCCCTGGTCCGAGCCCCTAGCAACATAACCAAACAACCAAGGAACCATGTTTCACTTGTACCCCACATTCAGCTTTCATTTTCAGAATGATATACGAGATACGGCATCATGCAATCTGTGTTACCATACTGGTATTACCTCTGCCCTTCATGATGTAGTCGATAGCCCTGTCATTGATGGCGGCATCACTTGGTTTAATGTCCAAGAAGGGCTTGTTCCCCACTCCCATTGAAACCATCTCCTGCATTCGGATTTCTGCACCATCACACCAGGCACATAATTATGAAAACATCAGGCAAGAAAATTCAATTTTGTGGACACAGAAACAGGAGACTTGAGAGACATTTTTTCGAAGGCCTGTGCAGGCAAGCAGTGCCAGCAGACAGCTTTGTGAATAATACATGACCAGCACTGACATGGGTATGTAACATCAGATGCTGAACGGCTGCCATCACTAACAGAGGCTCGGCTGGCTTCCCACGTCACCTTTGTTGCGGGTGGCTTGCTGCCACAGGATCCTGGCAATGTCAGACGTCCAGGCATGCTTGATCTCTGGTGTGGCTGCCTGTAGGATGTACGTTTGGTTCTTTGACGTCCGTCTTCTGAACCAGATTTCAAACCGTAATCCACTTTCACCCGAAGTTTCTGTCATTCCAACATCAGCAGTCTTGGGGATAGGGGACCACAAACACGTTAAGTTTGTATTACACATTGCTCTTTTGAGTAATCAAGGGTTGAACAGCATGTTAAACTCCTCCAGTTAACCAAAAAATCTACCACAACATCAACCAGTACCTTAAAGGAGTGCTTGTAGATGTAGACATCCAGACCTCCATCAATTCGCTTTGGTTTGCTAAAGAGAACCAGGTCTTCAAAGAGGAAGATGTGTCTCTGGCATTTTTTCCGGCCATACCAGACTGTGAACTCATCCTGTCGCACCAGCTGCCCCTGCTCCTTTAGGTTGACCTAAGGAGGAAGCCAGCCAGCAGCATTATATCACATTATATACCTCCATTATATCAATGTCCACTATCCAGCTTAACAGTCCCAAACCAGTTCCAAACCAAACCCTACTAGTCCCTACTAGTCCAACTGCACACAGTCCCAAACGAAGCCCTACTTGTCGACACTGCAATGCCAACTCACATCACAGTCTCGGATGGCGTCCATAGCCAGCAGGTCGTTGCCATGGCGCAGCTGAAACTTGACCATCTCTGCAGCAGCACGCAGGTAGTTCAGCTCCTGCTCCTGGGACTCGTTCACCTCCTTGATGAGGTCCTTCAGCAGCAGGGCGTACTTACTCATGCGCTGGATGGGTTTCAGCAGGTATGAAGCCAGGTCCATCTTGTCCTCCAGTTCTAGCTGCTTGTTCTGGAGTAAAAGCACACATGGTGAGGGCAAGGCTCCACTGCAGGCTCATCTTCTGCACAAGAACCAGCAAAAGGGCTGAGCCCACTCTCTCACGCAGCAGAAAACAGTGGCAAAAGACCAGGCACACATTACAGATGTCCACCTTTGGGTTCTTCAAAACAAGTGAATTACAACAACATAATAACATGCCATGCATCTGTTAATACAGATACATATTGAAGTTAGGTTAAAAACAATATTAGATAGTCCCAACTTTTTCCTCAATTCCAATTCCATCAATGTATGTTACAGTAAAAGAATGATAAAAGTTGCAGTATTATATGAACTTACCCTGAAAAAGGTATTCCCACGACTAGCCAAAAGGGCATCTGATTTGGGTTTGTTCTTGCTGTACAAAGCATAGAGTCCAAACTGGTCTTGCTACAAATAATAAATACGTGTTAAAAAAAAAAAAAACATTTCCACACCAGTCATATTTCATACTATAATGCCAAGCTGCAGGAGAACTACAGTAAGAAAGGAAATAATTTTTCATACTGACTATAGTTTTATTTGGAATGCACTTTGCATTTTAATGTAATCCATGAGACTGGACAATTTAAGCACATTTTTGTGTGCCAAAAGTAAGACCTTTGGAGTGTTTTTATCAGTCCTTCCAAAGAAATTTGGAAGGATGTTTCTTGACTGCAGGCAGAAATTCTGTGCACTCCCTACTTGGTAACCAAATTTACACTTTGTAGGTTCTGCATAGTAGAATGTCTTGCATCAAACTGAGCTATGTTGGCATTTGCAAAATCACAAAAATGAAGTATGAAACTAAGCAACAGCCAAACTGTGTTTAATATGGCTTTCTTTCATTTCTGTGGGTTCATTTTTGTATTTATGAAAGCTACATGGCCTGGAGAAAAATATATGAGAAAAATTGATTACCCTCCTTTTTTTAAAACAAAACAAACTAACTAGTCTGATCTATAAGAAACAATACCAAGGCTTGTTTGTAGAGTTGGGTTTGTTGTTGACTGAAATAATCCTGTTTAGGGGTTAGAACAGCAACCTTCAACTTGCACAGGTCACTAGTGTTGTCCAGGACATTATGCAGCATAGCAACAACATTAATAAGTGGTTTAAATCCAAAATGTAAGATTCTGTACAGTACATATTCAAGATAATTATAAATAATGCTAATGATGTTAACGGGGAATTTTAACATTTTCAGATACAACACTGATTTTCAGAGCATTAATGTCTAGTTTTCACATGTTTTGAATACAGATGGATATAGATTAAATTCAGAATTTTATACGCCTTTTACAACAAGGTGCTTCAAAGCGCTTTACAGAAGAAATTGCAAGTGAATGATTGAAGTTAAAGTTACGAATGAATACAAATAAAGCCAGACAATAATGGAGGAGAGGAACCAAAAACTCCACAGTGTGAAGGAAAAAAAAAAAACCTCTGGGGGCCCAAAGTTGGGTTCTTAATGTGACTGACGACTGAATCGAACCGTACAGTGTTCAATTTCTGAGAACTCAGCCATGAGGCTGTCTTACGAGGCCGCATATTCTTACGTGTCTGAGGAAGCAGTGGCTGACGCGCAGTGGGTGGTTACAGCAGCTCTCCAGCTCCTTCATGAAGTACTGGCTGTGGAAGTCAGCGAGCTTCTCCAGGTTGCCGAAGATGATAGTGCGCTTGCCCCGCAGGTCCTGTGGCAGGTCCACGCGCTCCATCTCGGGGAAGTACTGCTCGATGATGTAGCGCAGCGAGCGCACGTACTCCCGTTCTGTCGTCACCATTTCATCCACGATGTGGCGTAGTTTACTGTTGTAAGTGGGAGGCAGGGGGTAGTGAATGTGTGAAGCTGTGTACTCTGCATTACGAGGAAGCTACGTGATGGTCACATCACAGATTACAGGTTCAAAAGACCTTTGCCTTCTTCACCTTTTAGGAGACCATCCCAGCTGAGAGTTCACAACTGAAACGGGATACTCACTACATACCTATGATAAAATTGAATTTATAAACCAAGCACAGAAAGAGATTAACAACAATAACTAAAATAGAACAATAATAATAATAATAATATACTGTAATAAAAGTATGTGGATGCTGCGATACAGCAACAGTTGATTTGATAACTGAGATGGCTACAGTGTGACTAACAGGCGAGCAGCATATACAGCGGGGGGGAAAAAAAAAAAAGAAAGATGATTCATGCCCCAACATGCAATTTAAAACTTTTGAATTGTTTATTTCTGGAATTATTTCATTTAATGTTTTTACACCACAGTTGACAACAGGCAACACACTGCAGATGGGGGGGGGGGGCTACTGTATTAGTTTTTAATCCATATAATGTTACATTATACAAAATTAAGGGATACTCAGTAACAACAATCATTGATTTCCCAACACCTGGACATTCAAAAAAACCTAATTTTCCCTCCAACTAATATATAATTGTAAATAAAAATTTCCTGGGTCCTAACATTAGTTTCAAGTTTCTATGATCCAAAATAAAGCTCCGTGTTCTGAAATTCCAATTACTCCACGGTACCCTACTAATCTGCACACTGCTTCTTGGTACCCTACTAATCTGCACACTGCTTCTTGGTACCCTACTAATCTGCACACTGCTCCACGGTACCCTACTAATCTGCACACTGCTTCTTGGTACCCTACTAATCTGCACACTGCTCCACGGTACCCTACTAATCTG
>JABJVR010000007.1:3934155-3967605 GCA_025773905.1 Chitala chitala | reverse complement strand
CACACTGCTCCACGATACCCTACTAATCTGCACACTGCTTCTTGGTACCCTATTAATCTGCTCACTGCTTCTTGTGCCATTTTAACCCTTCGCTGGCCAAGCAATGCAACAGGAAGGGAAAACAGGGAGCGCAATGCCTCGCAACACATCGCAGAAGAGCTCAGAATCACCACTCATCCCTGTTACACCAGGGTTCATCCGTATCATCAGTCTCTTAGTCAGATGGTTAAAATGATCTGAGGAAAATGTGTTTCAAAGGCCTGGCAAAGTAAGCAAATCCTTCACTGACTATAGCACCACTTGGCCTAACAATCCCTGAGGTTGATTAAACCCACCTCCCCTCCTCCAAAAAAGACACATTCTGTTCTATCACCTTGGAGATTAAAAACTAGAAACTAAGTGTGAAGTCATTTATAGGGGTATCTTAAGATGGTGTTTCTATTAGCCGAAGCAGTTTCTCTTAACTGGAGGTCACAGCTAAAAGGTGGCAGGACTGGTTAAGTCATTAGCTTCAGTGAAAAACAGGGGGGGGTCCACAGTCAGAGCAAAGGATGTGCAAAAAACAGACTTAACTAAATCCCGGTACAGCAAGTGCTTTATCTGCCGTTTCTTAGCTCAGATGTGTGACATAGTTGACACAACCGTGCCTTTACAAGTCTTGTATATGTGGAATGTAGAAAAAGCAGACTGCGTTTTGGCCAAAGGCAGGACAACCACTCGTTAGCAGTGTTTAGCTAGGGGCTTGGCTTCTTCTGACACTGACTGTGCCAAGAAACTCAGGCAGACTGATACAGAGAAATTAAGTCTTAGAGAAGCTTTACTAAAAAAGAAGCATGTGGACTGGGATAAATTCCTTCCAAACTGTTGGGCAAGAGGAGCTTTGTAATACATACCTGCCTTTAGCCTTTGATTCTGAAATGGGGGTGCTGTTCCTTGGTGTGTCTGTGGGGCTCCAGGTACTTGGGGGCAGGTGGGTACTGTATGGGTGCCCGGCCACCTCCGTGCTGCTCACCTCTAGCCCCTTGATGAAGACCCCCGTGTTACCCCGGCGGGCAGGTTCGCTCAGTGTGCGCTGGCAGGTGGGATAACGTGGCGTGTCTGTGCTGCCTGGCGTGTCGAAGCTCTGGGTCTTCCTTAGCACGCGCCGGCTTGGCTCCCCACAAGCCGCTCTGGTGTTGTGGCTCCCACGCAGCCCCTGGAGGGGCGGTGACCCCTCGGAGGTGCTGCGAGTGAGGCGGTGGGAGCTGGGTGGAGTACAGGGAGTGTAGTATTCCAGCCCACTCAACTGGGAAGGTGGGCTTACAGTGCTGCTGTCCCTGGTCTCAAAGTGCATGCTTTGCCTCTCTCTGGCCCAGCCCCCCAGGAAGCCCCTGCGGCAGGAGGAGGACACGCTCCCACTGCGCTCGTTGGAGCCACAGTCTGTGGGCATTGAGCGACGAGTCCGTAAAGCTGCCTCCAGCTTCTTCTCAAACATCTGCTTGGTCTCCTGGCACTTGGACCATGCAAATTTCCACTGCTTCAGTCCCTTATCACTCTTGAGCTCTGTGGCTAGCTCCTTCATCTCCTGGAAGCGTGCCTCGGGGATGCTGGGATGCTGGTGCCGGTAGCCCTCCAGACAGCGAATGACTGCTCCGCACTTCTCAGGCGTGTTACAGTCTTCCATGCTGATGCTGGCTAGGTGACGCATGCCTTCTAGCGCCCATTCATATGCCTGTAATGGGATAAGACAACATCAGGCACCTTCAGAGCAGAAGAAAGGAAACATTGAGTGCCCAGGCAACTCTTAGCAGTTGGAAAACGACACTGTGTGGCACAGCTCAGCCTCAGAAAGATGGCCTGCTGTACAATGGGCCTGTTTTTTCATACACGTTGCAGAGCAGACAAGGCTAGCTTTAGGGAGGGCTGCTCTGCTGGACCACAGACTGCGTTCTCCCTCTCACTCTGTGATTAGACTGGCTGTCTGGAACCAAAGATCCTTAAAAACTGCTTAAAGATGGGCAAAAGAACCAGGAGGAGACAGGCTTCTCCATTTATGGAAACAAGCGATGGAACTGTGAAAATGCTGAGAGTGTTCCCCACACACTAATCCTAAAATGAGGTGACAGTATCCCAGACTGGTTGTTACAGGGACCACAGGTGTGAAAACCAATCTCAGACAGCATCTGTTCATAGTGGCACAAAAATATTCTAAGCAAGCTCACAATTCACTATGCCTGCAGCAACAAGACAAACACTAATATACACAATGTGACAGACAGTGGTTTCACAATGCATGGCTGTCTGTAAATGTAGACAAATAATTCTGCCAGTCTATCAGCACAAGATAGCCACAACATATGTTGAAAGTGGCAATGAGCCTGAAAAGGAAGCAAGGAGATTTCTGCACAGTACTAAACCTTGCTGCTCTATAACTTGACACTAAACAGAACAGATTTGTGAAATTCCATGTGAAAGCTGCATGGGGAGGGCTCCTTTCTTTTATGCACCTCCTCAAATTAACACAAACTGCTCACCAACAATGGTAGCTACAAAATGGCTAACAATACTGAAGTCACAGGGGGGAAAAAATAGAGAAATAAAGCTAAGAACATAATTCACTCAATTAATTTGCTACCCACATGACAAAGCAGCATAAACAACACTTAATCTACTTGAATATTTATAAAAATCCAAGGCAAAAACATGATTTGACATTGGGATGTTCCGTATGGGATTGCTCATTCTCATAATCACTTGGTCTGGTAAACAGTTACACCCAGTTCAACCAGCAACTACTGCCCTGCAGTCATTGGAAAACAATAGCGATGTGAAGGTCTAAAGCATGTTACAGTTCTATCTGGACCATGATGCAGCTCTGATAAATGTGAATGATTAGTAACATTCATAAAGCACTTTCTTTCTTGAGTTGGGCGGAGCTATACATCACGTTCAACAGAGCCAATTAAAACAACTGTTTACAGTCCCAGGACAGAGCATGTAGAAAAAAACTGAAACAAAACAGCGACACAGCAAGGTTTGCGTCAAAAAAAGCAAAGCAGTGACAGAAAATGGACCTTTCAAAGATAAATGGACAAACTAATACATGTGCTTTCTTAAGGGAGTTCAAAACTAGTTTGTTTCAAATGTTCAGAAACCGTGGCGATAAAAAATAAAAAAAATTAAAAAGCAGCAATGTGAAGTGTCCAGTATGACACACACAGAGTGTTCTCACATTCATTAACAGCACAGCGGCGTGGAAATAAATGTTTACTTAAAGTTGTGTGGATTTTGGGACATGAAAAGCCACTCACAGATGGGACAGCTATAAAGAGTTCTTGAATATGGTTGCTGAGACTTTACTAGAATCAAGCAAGTTCCAATATTAGCTTCAACTGAAACAAAAAAAATACTGAAATATTAACAGAGGATGTACTGGCACAACTCATTGCAGATATTCAGGATGCAAAGAAATGTTAAACAGTAAGGGGATATCCAAAGGTTTGTTTGCAAAAGCAGTTTTTCGTTATTTTATTCAAAAGGTTTTGTTTTCTTTTACTTGAAATGCGCATGTGATAAGCCTACTTTTAAAGAAAGTTATCTATTTGTCTTACAAGATAGTTCTTTGTGTTCCATACAAATACAAGAACAAATAAAAGGCCATTCAAACTTGTTTGAAGTACATTATGAAAACTGACATATTGTTGAAATGCTATGAAAATTGGACATTTTCATTTTTGGTAGCCATACAATGACTATATTTGCAGTGATCTGAATCATAGCAGAAGCATGAGGTTCGGACCTTTATACATACAGCATATCGTCTCATCAGCCAAGTCTAACGGGCTTGCTGTAAATCATTCCACTTTGAAGAACTGGGGGGGAGGGGAAGGTAAAGTGTGGAAGGGATCCTTTTACTTTCAAATGACCGCCTCAAAAAAAAAAAAAAAAAAAAAAGTCCCCACAGTTCTTTAATGGTCGTTTCAGATTTCGAGGCATTTAACGCCACTGGGAAATAAAAAGCAGCCCGGGCCTTGTTGTTGGAGTTTAAAAATGACATCATCCCTGAGACTGCTAGTGGCCCCGGGCTTTTTGAAGTCTGAATGGGCGGTGGTGAAAGGCCTGTTTGACTGTTCAGGGCCCAGAGCGGGCCAGCATAAAGCAACAGGGGAGGCCCGAGTTCACCGCTCTGAAGCTCCACAATCTGCCCTCCGCTCTGGGGGCCCACAAAGGAGCAGGCGAGGAGGGGGCGTTCTGACACCCTGCAAGACGGTGGGCCAGCCCTCTCTGCTCCTGGAGCTTTTGTGCACGTGTATAAATTAGAACTTCAAGGCGTGCCGATTGAGAACGCTTTCTCTTTGGATTTATTTATTTATTTGGCATGTCAACCTGTCTCTGATCTAATCACTGATCCATTTCAAGAAGTTGTTTTTACTCTTTTACTCAGTGTGTGATGAGTTGGAAGAAAATGTAAACCTTGAAATTCTTCAGCTGCTGAAACCAACAATTCAGCAGAGCCTCAACACCAGGCCTGAAGAACTATTTGCATTCCCTGCTCTGCAACTCTATCATTCTGTATGCTGAAAGAAAACACTCAACAATGTGCTTTTAGCTGCAAAAGACACCTAACAGGTAATAAAGACTACAAAGGAATTTCTCTGGGAACCACAGGAACCACAAGCTGCCAGACAAATATGAAGTAGAAAGGACAAATCCACACACAGTATAGGCGGCTGGACACGTGGGTGATGCTGTCTTGAGCATGGAAATTCTCACAATCTCCACATCCCTCTGTACAAGCAGCCCATTGAAGATCGTTCACGGCAAACCCAGCCTCTCTCTTAACCATCCTCTTTAATAATTAGGAGAACGGGTGATGAAAATAACCTGACATTAGTACAATGGTAGAGGGAACTCAGGAGGACCACACAGTGAGACAGAAGCCCTCCCATTAAAAGCACCTCACAGCTTCTCCGGCTACTCTGGACCAATCACACTGCCCACCATCATCAGCACAAAAACCAGAACTAAATGCAAAACAGAAACAAATAAAAGATCACAACCTACTGCTGTTAAATCCAAAAATCAATACTGCATTTCATGTGTGCTTATGAACATAATGCAATTCTGGGTACAAATTAGAAGGCACCAATTAAATTTTTTGCCTACATTCATATCTATGTTTTCATGAATTTCTAAACATTATAACCACCATAAAACAGACATGTGCACAAATAAGTCACATAAGACCCAGAAATAGTCCTAGCTTTGTGCTACAAATTTTCAATGTAGAAGGAAATGCTAGATATGTTCATGTTGGCAATATTACATTAGAGACTGCATGCATGTCAGTTAGTGCCAAAAATAAATCATTACCAGAGAACTTCAGTAAAGTCACAAAAAAAAAAAAAATCTGACAGTACTTAAACAATTTATGCCAACTGTTCTGTTCATGTACTTTTTCGCCTGAGGTAGCAATTTCATGTTTTGATTGCACATTTTATGTTAATGTTGCAAGGTAATTCCTCAATGGATCTCTGTAAAGCCAACTAAATACCAGCAGTGTCTCCTGACAGTAATGTCTAATTATACATCAAACAGTCATTCGTTAGTAAACAGGGCTATTAGTCTGTGCTTCATTTGGAGAGCATTATTCCAGCTGTGATGTTCTGCTGATGTTCTGCTTGAAGATGGGTGAGATGGCAGGTTAGAGCAGATGGACCTGGTCAGAGGCACATTTTGTAAGGCAGGAGCTGGGTCCCCGTGCCGAAGGGTCCCATGCTCCACTAATCTCATTTGATATGGAGGCGGGCAGAATGGGTCGGCAGAGACAGCGGCTGCAAGAGCAGCTGCAGGCGTCAAAAAGCGAGTCCTCTCCCCCTCGTGCCCAGCTAGGAGGCCCATGCCGCCTGCTTAGGCAGCCCCAAAAGTGTGCCTGATCTTTATGTCCCCTGTCCAGACCTTGGTGCTCAGCTTCTGGCTCACAATGGGCAAATTCAGACACAGCTGACCCCCCCCCCCCTTTTTGACTCCTGATTTGAATGCCTTCAATGTTCTCTTTTATCCCGCAGTGTCACAATTAGCATCACTTCCGCATCAGAGTTACGCTGGCACTTTTTAGAGACATCTGCAGGGGAATGGAACAAATAACAGGTTTATAAAACAAGTAATCAAAAAAAAAAAAAAAAACTGAAACTGATTAAGTGGTTTTACACTATTTACAGCTAATAGCTTGGAAAACAGTGAGCTTTCACTTCCCAAGATTTGTTTTTTGTATTCCTTCTGCATTTCAATGAGAAAGGTATTAACCTTACAGCTGTGCTTTACTACTCTCAGCTGTTCCCACTGCCCATGGAAATTTGCCTAGATGTTGGTTCTAGACATTTAACTACTGTATTAGCATGACATCCCCTTTCTGGCTATCCAAGTGGAAGCAATTGGAAAAGGCATTCCAGGTGGACAAGTGACGTGTGTGCATGTATGTATGTATAAAAGAGACAGAAGACAGGGTAGGAGGGCTAGAGGGAGATTTGATTGACAGGAGCATCAGAGGGGGTGTGGGAAAACAGAGTGTGCGGTGTGGGGGCTCTGCGGCTCGTGAATGGGAATCGATGAGGCATGGACATGGAGCAAGCACATCGTCACATCACTGTTCTGACACTCCCAGGGTGTGCAAGACAGCTGCACAACACACCTCCTCCAAAACACCAGGACAGCCGCACAACAACACAGCACCTCCTGTCATAGCCATGTCCTTTAGATCAGATGCACTGTAAAATTACCCACTAGTAAACACATACGCTGGATTGTAATTTAGACGATTTCAATGAGGTTAACTAAATGTTCTATAGCCGGCACTTAAGAGTACATTCAAGTCTGTACCTGAATATGTCCATACAGTGTCCAAGTATTCAAACACTTAACTACTCCTGAATCTTGACTCCTGCATTTTAGGGGTATTAAACATCTGTTTTGTCCTGCCTTATCAAGGGATCCGGTAAGTTCATGAAAGGTACTGAGCAGCACAAGGACCCGTAAAGATTAAAGGAAATGCATGGCAAAAATGGCTTAATTCTTTCCTGAAATGTCTCTCCAGTCCACATGTATGACCCCACGCAGGGCAGATATGTCAAATGTCATATGCCTGTGAGACCAGATAATGGTCATCACTGCCACAGAGCTAAAACCATCAGGAGTGGCCAAGCTCCTCTATTTAAACAAAACAGTTTTAACTTCTCAACTGCTGTTAATGATATAAACAAAACACAAAGGCATTTATTGTTATTCACCCCTTTTGCAAACCATTCTTCAGGACACACGCTCCCCACAGTGAGAAGAACAGACACGCTACTCCACAGTTCTACATCAGACAGAAAAGCTCACCCTTAGCCGTTTAAGGAGGCTTACACTGCCAGAAGGGAACAAACACCAACCACTGGGTGTGACTGTTAGGGGAAAGGAAAGAAAAAAACCGTAATCAACACATCAGCTTTCCCACAATAAAGGAACTGGATTCCATGCACCCTGTTGAGCTGAGCGCTCGTTGCCTGTTCGATGCGTTAAAAACTATGTTTGGTTTAACTAATACCGCCCAAAGCTAGAGCACAGAAGCCATTGCTGGGAAATATCTCAGAGTGTGCTGGCAGTCACAGCTTGACAACAATTCAGCAAAGACAATGTGCCTGTCACCCCCGTGGCTCAGTGCCACACAAACATCCCTGCTTTTCAACCTGCAATCACACCAGCACAGCACACGAGAGCACTCAGCGGGTTTGCCTTCCCAGCGCAACAGAAATCTTCAGCCAACACAAAAGTGCAGCACCAAGAATCAAAGCAGGGAAAGGTAGGCAAAAGCAGGGGGCTATGCACCAATGGAAATCAACAGAGCACCATTCAATCTACAGCCCCCAAGTTCTTCAGTGATTAGTTTTTCAGGAATGCAGTATACACAGTTAACCAAAAAAACAAAAACACAAATGAACACGTAGCTCTGATTACCTACAGTAATTACTGTGCTGTCTGCAAAAATATTAATGTCACGTTTGGAATAATGTGTAGGCAGATGAGCACAACCAAAGCACTAAAACTCCTGGGAAACTAAAAAAGCCTGAGACAGGTGAGCACAGTAGCCATCATGTGCTGAGAGTGTCAGTGACAGTGCTGTTGGCCAGCGCCCCTCCCGCTCCGCTGTCCTACCTGTCCACAGCCTGGCGACGCCTCCTGCTCAGGTCCCTGCGTGGTACACGACGCTGCTGCTGTCATCGCTCACCGAGAGCAAAGTGAGAGCCCCAAACCCCGAGACCCTCTCCACACTGCCTTCCCTAATTCACAGGCTAATGCTAGCCCACATAACAGATGGACATGCCCCCTCCCACCTAGTCATGGAGACGAGGATGGGGGGGCTCTGAAGGAGGGCTGGCTGGGGGATGGGTAATTGTCACCAGAACTACAAAGCCACTGGAGTGGGGGACGGGGTAGATAGTGAGGATGGAGGTAAAACTTGGCACTGGAACGCAAGGAAAGTGTCAAAACCATGGCTGGGCTTGGTCAGGCAATCCCACTGGACAAAATAAGTACTTGACTGTTTTTGTCCTTATAAAGTGGTGGATGTTTTGTTAAATTATTTTTATGTCCTCTCTAATATCACTTTGAGGTACATTGTTGTGAAAGGCGCTATATAAAAATAAACTGAATTGAACTGAATTAATATTGCTTGCATTTGCACAAAACACACTTTGCCAAATACTTCAAAGACAAACACACATGCTGAATGAGTGAATGGGAGTTTGTGTCACTCCATTACTCACGCTTCTAAAATATAATGACAAAATCATGTGCTGTTCTTGGGCCATTGTTATTCCACTGTTCATTTTGAATTCAAATGCTAATTTTACAAATATTCAATTTGGGAGGAAGAGTGGCAGCTCATGTGAGAGCCGCGGGCGAGGTTATTGACGTCTGGATTGATCCTGTTCAGCAGACCCATCCATGTTCCCTCTGCCATGTGCTGCTCCACAAAGATCAAGCTCACCCCTATGTGCATGGTGCCATATCTACACAAAGTGTGAGCAGAACTCTGAGTGGTAATTACAGGAGACACTTGTCAGTGATGCTGGAGCCCCAGGACCACTTCTGAAGGGCTCTGAGGCGACAAAGAGGACATGCGAGAGACTTCCTGTCAAGCTCCTGCCAGCAGCGGTGCCTTTGAAAACGCTTAAGCACATATACCAGGCTTAAACACTACACTGGCCTGGGCTAAGTCTCTGTTGCACTGTTGAGCCAATCCCATTATATCCCTATTAAAATAGAACTATTAGGTGCTTTCTGACTTGGAAATCCCACAGATTCCTTACAGCAAGGAAAGTATGGAACTTCCATAAAAATAAATGCATGCTAAATAAATGTTGTTAATACATCCTGTGTAAATGACAAAAATGCAGATCTAAAAATGGTATACACTATTTTAAAATAGCAAAAATAACCTGTTCCCATCCTATTCAAAAACCCCAAACCAATTTTGAAATATTACATAACCACTGTTAAATATAATGACTAACCCATGACTTAACATTTGACAATGTCATTAACGACTGTTTCTACGCAGTCTGCAGTATAACAGATTCTGTTGCATTTCTTTATATTCTGTGTGCAGCAACATATGTAAATGTGATATTTGTTAAAATGAAAAGTGGAGAAAGAGAACACAAAGGAAATTTCTGTATCCATGAAGTGAAATAACTGATTCTGAATTTTGGTCGGTAGAGCTTTGTTTTTGTTGCTGGTTTTGTTTGCGTTCCTACAAAACACATAGCCTGAGTACAAGACAAAAGCAAACAAACAGGAACAGGCATACTGGCAATAACTTCATTATTTCCACTTGCACAATTACATTTTTTTCCTGACAAGTTCTGGATAAAATTTTATTAAATGAATTTAAAATCCTAAGAATAATTATAAGGAAAGGTTGGATAAAAATATAATTCAGATAGCAAGGGATATCGGTGTATTTTTTGCATGAAAAATATTACATTCAGAAAAATCAACCCATAAATTGCAATTATACTATCAAAACGTATTTAATAATATGGAGAAAACCATCCACCGTAACAACAGAAATTGCTGGGCTGCTGCATTACATTTCATTCTGGGGAAAAAGGGTGACAAATTTAGTCTGGAAACATTTATCTATAACAATTATTTATTTCAGGGAATCATTGTACTATTACCATATCAACAGCACAAAAAATAAACATCCTGTTAAAGCATACTGACTGTATGGCAAAAGCACTGTAAAAAGCCTAACTGTATATCCCACTGTGTTCTGCAGGGCTAGGTGTCACACTGCCATTCTCCTTTGTCCACATATTGTAGGGCCCAGGAATTATCTCACTTGCTCCATGCTCCACATTACTTGGGTTGGACCCATCTGGATAGTAAGAAGGTCAGCGTGACACGCGCTGCTGCGGACAAAGACAGGTCACTGGCTGCGGTGGGCAGGGCTTATGGCGCTTGTATTGATGAGCAGATGAATGCAGTCTAGCTCTTTCCCCATTAGACGTGTGACGCCTCTGTCTGTGTATTCCACCCAGATGTCCATGGCATATTAGTAGGCAAACATGTTAGTGTGTCAGAAGCAGTGTGCACCAAGGAGTGTTGAGCAGAACAGGCAGTTAACTTTCCTGTGTCTTTCAGCCTGTGTGCTCAGGAGTCCAGAATGTTCTCCAAGTGATCCTCCAAATGGATTTTTCAGTACATTTTCAAGCAGGACTAGTTAAGGCAAGCCCATCACAGCCCTCAAACATCTCTCTCACAGTAAAGAGCCCTTCACTTGGAGCAGTAGACCCCAGAGCTAAGCACAATAAGCTAACCATTGCTTTCTGAAGTCAGAGCAGGTCAACTTGTCATTTGACAAATTAGCAATAAGGGGCCACTTGGGTTCCACTCAGTGAGGCTCTAACTCCACAGGGCTGCCCACAGTGCTCGGGCTTTTCTTTGCTTTGTATTTTTAGAAGCGTGCTGTGGATAGGCAGTGTCGCCCCACCAAGCAGAGACTCCATCTGACAATATCTCATCATGTGTGATCTTCACCTCAGTACAGAACATTAAGGTTTATCACAACTCTAAAACTATAAACTAGTAATGAACTCACAGAACAGCTACGGGTGTTTCAGATTAGATCCCACTCAAATTTGTATTTAGTTCCCAGCCATGTCACGTATTTTCTAAAATTATCTCACACATGGAAATTACAAAGAATTACAAGGAATTTCTCCACTTGTTGAACACTGCAACAAGCATCGTTACAACATACTCAAAGCGAGCAATGATGAATATATCTAAATGCAAATGTATGCTGGGCTATCAACATGCATTGTGCCCCGTGCTGAAATGAAGCCAGGATTAACGAGACGGTTCAATAACCCAACAGATGGCAGAGAAGGCCCTTGTACATAGAATGCAACTGGTATGCTAGTAAGACTAGCAGGGTGGCTGCACTATGACCATTACAGCCTTTTAAGTCATGGAAGACTAACTTCCCAGGAAAAGCCATAGGAGACAGACCATAAGATCATGCCTCTGACTGAGAGGGTTGCATAAAAATCATTGCTAAGAGACAACACCATAACAGCAACTAGATTGCACTGTTTGGTGTGGATGTTCAGCTATGCAAAAACTCTAATATATATAGCAAAGCAGGCAGGGAGAGGAGTAATGATGGACAATGAGTCACAGTTTAATCACAATCAACAGAACTTCTCCTTAAACTGCTTTTACATTAATCTTTTCAAGCAGGGTGAAGGACAACACTGACAACCCTCTGATGGAGGCAGAACTTTGTCATGTACGATTCTTTATACAGTCCTTCCCAGTGTCATTGCTTAGCCTAGTCAGGTAGCTGGAAATCATCAATGTGGGTGTTCAGGGGCCCCCTGGGATAAAAGCGTAAATCATAGCTATCGGTGTCCTCCTACCACTTCAGTTTAGCAGTCTGAATATGAGAACATTTTGAAAATACAGCCATATGGAACCCATTACCGTACAGAAAAAGCTTTTCCCTCACAGAAGACAGCTTATATTTAACATATGTTCTTGTTTTATCATAAAAGCTGCTGACTCACTGCATTTTATGTGACAGTATTTATATTCAACTGTGATATGACCAAGCACCTCTGACTTCACATGCGCCTGCAATAAAATATTAAACAAAGATATCTAGGCCTATATTCAAGCATATGCCATGAAATACTCAGTATTTAATTGTGAGCAGCTTCTTTATTCTCCTGATCCACCGGAATCAGGCGTGCATGTCACTCATTCATTGTCATTGCTACCAGAGGCAAAGAAAAACAATGGAAACCAGTGACTCTAATTAGAAACCATTCATTGTTATGGGACTCCAGTGAAGTCACACCATACTAACAAAGCCAGCAGACATCCTGCACGTCTCATCATGAATCAATGCCTCTAACCTAGATTTCCTCTGAACGTAAGAAACAACTTCAAGTCATACAACTTGGCAGGCTACAAATCAAATGTATAAATAGCAATTAAGTCTATGTATAGCACATGGTGAACAATGTCACTAGAGAAATAAGTAATGGAAGTCGTGTGTTACACTGATAAAGGAAAAAAACAGCAGGGGTTTTGTGCATAAGTCACAGTCAGCAGCAGTATTATCCAAACCAATATTTGTACATCAGCTTTCCATAACACCATTAGATAGAAAAGCAAATCGATCTCCAGGTCGCAGTCAAGCTCGTGCCACAGAATCATCGGAGTAAACGTAAGAAAAGCCCATCGTCAAGTCATGTTGCACGACCGAAACAACCCCACTGCATCTGATTCCATTAAGCTAATACCAAGGCAAAACTACCACTGACAGCTAAAGCCTTTCTGTTTGTGCATCACCTTGGAAACGCTGTTTAAACAAATGACTGAGAAAGAAGTCCCGGATCCACAAAGCCTGACAGACATCTCTTACCTTGTCAAAAAACTCGTAGAGTTGGACCGTTTTGTCAATCTTATCCTTGGTGTCCTCCACTCTTTGGGAGAAATCGTGAAGATGCACCCAGAAGGAGCGCACCTTCACCTCGTACACCTGCAGCTCGGCTGAGGTGACATCTTCCCAGCGCTCCAGCCTTTTGAGCAGGGCCTCCCCACTCTTGCAATGCTCCTGCAGACCCAGCGGGGGATAAGGAGAGCCATCCCAATTTACATGGCACACAGGTGCCACAACTTCAACACTTGTAGAGGGAGGTGAACACAGACTTACATAAGCAGCTGAGTAGAAGTCCCTGAAGAGTGCTTGCTTTTTGTGCAGCTGTTCCAAGGAGTCTCCCAGTTCATTGAGTGTCTTCAGTCGACTTTCCCCCACCTCTTCAATCCAACCCCTTACCTGTTTTCACACCCACGCACAACATATGTGCAAACACACACACACACTCTTTAGACACATCCTAAGCATTCTCAACCACAATAGGTAAAGTTTCCTTTATTTCCACGTCTTTCTAATGAAATATCTAAATGGTAACAGCTAATTAACAAGTGACCTACCAGACAAAAGCCAACTCCTGTTTTCCCCTAATCAGTGTTATTCAGTCAGCCACGACACAACGAATACCTGAAAATTGTAGTTCCTGTTTCTCTTGCTATGCTGCTATAGCGTGGTGGCACATGTCCTTCTGTAGCTCACCTCCTGGAAGCCCTTCTCCAAGGTCTTGAATTCCATGACCAGCTCAAGCTCCTGCATGCGTCTGTTGGACAGCCTCACCAGCCCATGCACCAGCTCATCCACCTGTTCGTACAGCCGGCTGACTGCCTCGATGGCATCTCTGGAACGTGGAGGGGGGGTGGCGGCGGCATAGGAACACAGAGACACCGTCAAACCCAGCCACTACATCACCTCTAAATTTATCGCAACCACGGCACATAAAACAATCTCTATTCAGAAACGTGTAAACATATACGTTTGCCCAGAAGCGACCACTTCGATTTGCTTATAGCAAAAAAGAAAGGTTCCAGCACTACAAAGTGATGATACTGGTCACCCAGCGCCACAGGAAGCAGCAAACCTCTCCTTAGTCTCTGCTGTAACAGCAGCCTTGTCTCCAGGCTTGCCAGAGCAAAACAGAGAAGCACCCTCAGCCAGAGGGATATACAGCTGGTACTCACCAGTGCCAAGCAGGGCAGAGAACTGGAATAATAGCAAGAAATGCCCAGCAGGGCTGCATCAAGAGAGACAGACACTCAGTCGCAGAGCCCATGTGCTCCAGCCTGTCCCACCCCACAGCCCTGCACTCACACAGGGCTACTGTGTCACTGTGTGTGTGTGTGTGTGTGTGTGTGTGTGTGTGTGTGTGTGTGTGTGTGTGTGTGTGTGACTGTGAATGTGCGAGTGCACATTTCTGTACCTATTATTATTAGCGTGTCCATTTGGACGTACGTGAATTTGTATGTCTCTTAATGGCAAAATATTTCCATATTTGTGATAATGCATTTCTCATTGTCTAACGTCGAATAACGCAATGAGAAAGCAGGATCGAGGATGCTCAGCAAGTAAGTGACATCATCAACTCGGTCATTCAGTTTACACAGTGCCACGCATTGTTTCTGCTTTAACACAGTCCTACATCCTTCATCATTGACAATGTCGCTGTGTAACTTCAGCTACCTTTCACAGGAGCACACCTGTATAACTTGCCGCATGTGGTTTGAATCACTGACAAATTCACTGGATACAACATCCTCTTCATTTGTGCAATGTGCGCCATTCATGATTTAATTCGGCCTGGTGGCTCAATGGGTAGACCATCAGGCTGGGATGTAGAAGTCTCCTGGTTTGAATACCTTCCCAACTACCAGGTGTGTCCTTGAGCTCATTGTAACACGTGAAAAAGATTGACATAAATTTCAAAAAAGGATGAATGTGGACATAAGATTCAAAGAATGAATTGTTAGGTGAAACACTAATAACTCTATTATATCTTGGTTATTGAATCTGATGTACAATGAATAACATAAAATTTTGCTAAATACATGTGTTTCTGTTATCTATATAATTATATTATACTTTGCATGAAGACTATTTGATTTAACAACAGACATAGTTTTAGACAAAGAAATCTCGGCTCAATCTTTGTTTTTGGTCCATTTTCACCAGTTAATGCCACTGTACCCCAGGACACGCGGCATAAACTGGCAAAAATATAGTTTGTCAGTTTACGCCACTTTGCGCCGGCGTAAACTGGTGTAAACAGGTTTGCACTGGCGTAAACCCAACCCTGCAATAAACCAAAAGAAATCAACATAACTCAAGAAAGGTGAGTAAAAGTGTGAGAAAAGCTTTTTACAACTTCATTTCCAGTTGGTTCATGACTAACAAGATGTGGACACCTAAAAAGGACATAAATACATGTTGGTGTTTAACAGAGCCACAACAGTAAAGGAACTCATTGTATAATGTAAAATCCCCAATCGATCAAAGTTAATTGGTAGCAGCAACACAGCGCTGCCTGGGTAACTCTGGGCAGAACCTCACAGGACAACACTCCATTGAGAGAGTAGTTTTCAGCTCAATTATAATGCAAATGTATGCACCTCAAACAGGAACATTCTTACAACCAAAGGTTTTTATCCACAGCCTAGGAATTTTCCACTATTTTGGAATTATACAAGCCAGTACTGCTTTCCCCTTTCTCTCCTGCGAAGGGGGAAAAACAGTTGAAGACAGAAGAGGGTTAAAGGAAACAGGGGGCCTGGTGGATGTTTTGCTTCCTGCTGCGAGGAGGGCAAACAAAGCTCAGCCGGAGGCTAATTTCTCCAAGTCTGCCTCATCATCTCAAAGTCAGCATTCCAAAATGAATACACATCTCCTGAAGAGCTCTCCTCCTTTCTTTCCACAGTAGGCATTTAGCATTTTGTCTCAGCT
The DNA here is from genome assembly GCA_025773905.1 of Chitala chitala. Classification (NCBI taxonomy): domain Eukaryota; kingdom Metazoa; phylum Chordata; class Actinopteri; order Osteoglossiformes; family Notopteridae; genus Chitala; species Chitala chitala. The sequence continues at coordinate 3,951,701 of JABJVR010000007.1, read as the reverse complement.
GTATTTCAGTTTAAATTTCAAGGAACAACCACAGACTTTTTCCTTCCTTCATGGAAGGAAGGAAAATATATTTTGTATACCCATAAACAGGTATACAAAAACATTTCATGAAAAAAACTATGACAGTCACTGTTTAAACTCCAAATACTGATTTCATATGACCACTACAGAAAAAGTTACAGGACATGACTATATGCAAGCCAATACTGTAGCTGTATTTGCTGTAGGTTCATCCTTGCCAGGATGCTCTGGCCACACACAGGAACACCAAGGAACCAGGGATATTTGGTCCACACCCTTTTGTGATTAACAGGTTGGTCATTCTCCATGCCTACAAAAACTATCAATGCTTCACAAGCAACTAGGTGGTTCAAAGACATTCCAGCATCAGAAGGAATTGGACTGATAAGCTCTTAATGGGGGCAAAAGCACTGGTTACCCAGGCTCTGTCCCGTGATGAAAGTCCGTTTTACGTGCCTTGAAGTCTCCGGGCACCAGATGCGATCGTTCGTTTGTGTGGAAACGGAGAAGCTGACGACTTTCATGTTCACAGAAAGCGATACTCACTGTTTGTAAACACTGGGGTCTTTCAAAACTCGGAAATGACTCATACCAAAGACATTAACTGAGGTCCTGATAGCAGTTTGTTACCATGTTAACGTAAGAATAAACAGAGCACTTCCACCATTGATAACGTCTCTTTTGTAGATTCTGGGCTGAGCCACCTGTTAGCTGTATCTGGCAAAAATAGCCCTAAATGCTAAAAGATAATTCTGCATTTGGATGGATGAGATGGTTAAGTGCTCTACTACAGAGCCTGAAGCTTTATACGTCCTGTGTCTTTGACTTTTCAATGACTACCAAACTTCACTAATAATTCTCTGAATTCAGAAGCACCTCAGTGCTTTTGGAGAAATACACCAAGGAATGGTGTAGCATGACAAGTCTTTCAAGCACAAAAGCTGCCTTTCTCTTGAGCGTCATAACATTTGGGATATACTAATGACTGGTCACACTTGAGCGTTTTCAGTTTTACAGAGTGCCAGTTGACACACAGCCATCAGCCCACCAGGCCTTCTAACCTCCCTTGAAGCTCAACTCCTGTTGCCCTGCATCCTCCCACTACATGGAAGTCTGCCTGGCAGGAACCAGTCAAACACCATGTAGCTTGGACTGAACTAAGGAAACACTCTTCACATTTTCTTATTGTGAAAGAATAAGGCTGGCTATCTCGCTGTTATTGGTGGGGAGGAAAATCTCCATGGCAAAGCTACTACAAGATTAAGAATGAAAAGGGGGGGGGGGGGAGAGTCACGTTCATGCTTCAGGGCCAGACATACCTGTACAACCTGCTACTGTTTCTTTATGATTACAAAAAGGCCCACACAGTGAGCAAAGGAGGGACTCGAATTTCACCTCATTAAAAAGCTTGAGAAAGGTTTTCAGAGCAGGGGCACCAGTGGGGGACTGCAGCTTCAAAGTCAGGACTGACATTTACAGCTGGAAAAACAAAATGGTGTAAAGAAAGCAAGTAGTCTTCTTGTAACGCTCGGCACTTTTACCTTTCACCTGGAAAACTAGGCTTGTGAATAAGAAGAGCTCCGTTTACAAACACTCCTCATCACAGAAGCACTTTGCTAGACAAGACTTGCTTGTTATATCTTACAAATAAAATAAACCAATGCCTGGTAGATGGTAGGACTGTTAAACACGAACCAACACTCTAGTGAATTTCAGAAAACACACAGCACTTCTTACAAAAAAAGGTAAAACAAGGTGACAACATATGAGACACATACATGCCCATGTGAACAAAGAGCAGAACAAAGAGCATGGCCTGAACACTTAACACACCCCGGACCTTAACACAGTCAGACAAAATAATGGTCCTTTTGGTTTGTTAACAGGACAATTCACTTTGGGTCTCATTACAAAGCAGAAACGAAACCTTTAACTTTCACCACTGCTTATGTGGAAGACAACAGGTATGTCCAATTCTAGCTGGAGTCAGTCTCTGATTACCAAGTATTGCTCTAGCTTGTCATTTCTGTGAGATGACATTGGATCTCGGTCTCACATCTGCAGAGTGCCGAGGCGTACCTGTGGTCCTCTGAGAGTGCCACGATGCTCTCCTTCCTGAGGCGGGACAGGGCTGTGCCCCCCTCTAGCTGCAGCCTCGCCAGGTGTTCATCTTCCAGCACACTCCTCATCAGCTCCTTGTACCTGGACAGCAATGCTTGGGCCTCCTGTGGGGGAGGAAGGGGGTGTCGGCAGAGGGCAGCCATGAGTTCTCAGATAGCCAGCACTCTAAAGGCCAGGGGGAATGAGATGCATCATCTCACCTACTGATGCAAGAAAAGGTATTACCTGAAAACATCTACACCTGGGAACACCTGGGAGTTATTCTGAACTAGCTCAAGCAGGTGTTCTGCCAAAGTACCGCACACTGGCTTAACTGAAGTAGTTACCTGAAAGTAAATTATCTTTAATGTTGGGCATTAAGTGTTTTTAAAAATGTGTGACAAAAGCCTGAAGACTATAATGCGCCCTTTAAATTAAACAAGCTGCGGGGGCATGTTTCACTTCCAGTGCCGGCACACCGACACAAGGTGTACTGTTCAAAGCTCCAGTGTAAACTTAAGGTCAGCACTGAGTGAGAGGCTACTGCAAAGAAAACATCTGCCTACCAAAGCTCTCTGGCAATGCATTAACCACAGTGTCTCTGAACCAGAACACTGGCCCTCCGCTGATACTCATTTAGGTGATCCTTCACAGTTAACCTGTTCCTCGGCTAACCTTTGCAAACATGTTGTGTCCCAGGAAAAAATTAGTCAGCATTGCTCTCATAGGAGAGCGTGGGCTTCTGTCAACATGTTTACGGAAGTGAGCTGGCTCACAGGATAAAGCCATTTCATGGGACACCACCCAGCCTTTTAAGTCTGCCAGTCATAAAGTCATCCGTGAAGTTCAGCCTTAGCCAGCAAACACCTAAAAATAAAGGAGCAAAAGCGAAGAGTGGGCGATGCCCATCTTGAGTGCACAGTAATTACTGTAATTACAAACTTAGATCACCTTTCACCATCAGCACCTTGCCTTAATCTTGGAGGACTGGAGGCTTGCAGGGCCTTTATGTGACATTTGTGTAAACCGCATGTGATCCAAAAACAGAAAGCATGTTACAAAAGTGTGTACAGGTAAGTGTCTATGTGCACACTGGCTGGGCTCACTGCCTGTGGACAGACAGCATCAACACACAAATCCAAGCACCAGCTGCCAAACTAAATCTTCAGAGTACAAAACGGCTACTCAAAGGTTTAGCATTTCCTTTCCATTTAAAATAAACCCCTCCCCTTAATTCTCCATTTGCTCTTTTTCTGTCAGTAACTCACATTAAAAGTGCAAACAAATCAACTGAAGGTGTGTAACAAAAATGGGCATAAATTACTATTGAACAGAAAGTCAACTGTTTAATTTATTACAGGCTAATATTTGCAACCGTCTAATAGCATTAGAGGTTAAATGTCAGACTCAGACAGTGTCCACTTCATTTGGGTTGCTTCCTATGACCTGACCGTCAGGCTGCACTAAATTCACAGCTCAAGTCACAGTAAAAATACAGCCGGGGCCTCTCTGACAGACAGGGCACTTTAATGGTCCCCGCTGTTCAACTCGCCCAGCCGTACAGGCAGTCAGCTCCTGGGCTACAGGAGGACATGTGGCTTCAGGCCCCATGAGGGAACACGTCATTGTGTGCTGTGGTCACACATGAACGCGTGGGATGACCTAAAACAGTGCCACATGGAGGTGAAACGGAGCTGGAGGCATCAACCAACCCAGAATTATTCAGCCTTTTATTATGGATTCGAACATGGCTTGCAGACTGGGGTGAAAATGTTAGTTTCCTTATGATGCGGTTCCTATTAGAGTGGTCTGCTAGGAAGAACTTACCAGGACCTCACCATTTGAGCACCATATGCATTACACTTTTGCAAGTATGATGCACCCTTTCACTTGTGTTTTCAGCCTTTGTTCCCCAGACGAGCATAATGTGAAACAGATACGTGTAGCCAGAGCAAATGGCTGACCTGAACGCGACTCTACTCAATGACACATGGAGAGGACAGTGAGGAGATGGTGGTTACCTCAGCCCCTGTTGGCAAAGCCGTAGCCTCCAGGGTAGATATGGCATTCCTGAGGAGAACAATGGCATCCTGGCAGCTGCTGGTCAACTGCTCCACTCTCTGGGTGAGATTGGTGCATGCGGCCCAGGGGTTCAAAAAGGGAATACTCATGAGGTCTACTTAACGCCACAAATGCATTATAATACACAGCAGTCACATGTCAGCACTGTGCCAATAACATGACAATAGCCACTCAGTCTTGTGAAAAAGCTAATAAGGCAAAGTAAAAAGTGAGAACGGGCATAAAAAGACAACAGTAGAAACTAACAACACAACTCCTTTCAGGCAAAAAAATATCTTAAAAACAGAACAGCTCTGAAGTAAAGCAATAGCCATTCTCCAGTGAAAACAATGCAGTTCTCTCACCGTTCGGAAGCAGACCCATGTCTTGTGGCAATAGGGAAAGGTGCCATCAAAAGTGCCGGGCAACTGGGCACTGTCTACATGCCTGTGAAGAGCCTTCAGGGAGGTGAGCACCTCAAACTGTGTGAGACATAGCCAAGGGTCAGCAGACAGGAAACGGCTGCCACAAATCTCATAGCATTATCCAGCCAGATTCTGTGCTATAAATACACAACCTTTGTATCTGGGCAACATAATGGAGATCACTGCATACCTAACATAAGAGAAAAGAGGCTGGCACAAGTTCAGCCCATTTTTAAGAAGAGATTGGAGCACGTTCTCAGAAGATACAATGATATTAACACAAACTATCCAAGAATTAAAAATAGACGTCTATCTTCCTGATTGAGTTAATGAGCTAAGCATTCAGGTCATCACTCTGTCCTACAGCTATAGCACCCATGCAATGCCATCTACCAATTCTAGGATTTTCTGAACTATGACATTAAGTATATGCATAAATGCATAAACAATTTTACAGTCAGGATCATTATCAACACCAAGCATTAAAATAATTAAAATTACCACAAAGCATGATGAAAATTAAATGGGGAAGTTTTTTCTTTTTTGCATTTTCATCTTAACTCACATACCACTAAAAATCTGATTGGACTGTGATGTACAAAACCAGTGTTTTCTTCATGCCTCATTTGAACCCAAATAAATAGTTGCTTAGCAAACAGACTAAATGTGGTGTATTACATGGGTCAGTAGTGAGCACTACTGATAATAAGAACCTTTATGATGGAGTCCACTAAAAGGCCGTGTATCATTTGGAACAAATAAATGTCTGCGTGCTCTTCTGGAGAAAAGACGTACACTGGAGACGCTTAATCAGGCTAGCTGATTCAATCCCCGTATTCAAATAAAGGAGGGCCTGTGAAATGCACCAGTCCTAACCTTCTCCTCCTGCTTCCTCTGTGTGCCAAAGAAAAGGACCCATTGTTTACAGAGTTTGCCCTTAGAGTGCCAGGCTGGCAGCTCTGACGGGCCAGACTGAAGAGCACTGGGCTCTCTGGGACTGATGGTGGGAGAATAGAGGAGTGGCACTCTTCACGGATGGGCCATTACCTGTACTGTGGGCGGTCTCTCTGTGCGGAAGGCGACGTCCCTGTCAGCCAGCAGCAGGATTGTGTGAATACAGCCAGGAAGGGCTTCCTGCAGGGGACACAGCAAATGGGCATCTGCTGAAATGTAACTAACATTACTGAGCCCTTCTTTGCAGCCGTTACTGTCAGCACTGTCATTGCTTTTCAGGGTGACCCTCTATTTATTGCACCGCACAGGAAATTAGTGCTCGTACTCCTTTTAAGGAGAACACCCTCAGCCACAACTGCTCTACATTCATGTGGTTCTTTTATAGATCATAGAGCTTTCCAACTCGAACGGTATTGTCATGATTTCTGCTTTCCTGACACAGCCCATCTGAAAAGTGCAGTTTGAATCTGTGTCCTCCAGGCACAAAGACCTCATTACCTCGTCATTACTTGTTCTGACATTTACAAATGAGACATAGTCAAAGTCTGCAATTGACATGCTTAAAATAATCTGGAGGCTAGAATTATTTTCCAATAAAAACCACATAGAATATGCTAAGACTAGTCAAGGAAGGCCAGTTATGATATATGTTAAATAATTTAACATTATGCCTTAATTGAATCAGTGGGAGTTTAATGGAAGGCACCTGAGCTGGGAGCACTTGACCTTTCCATAAAATGCAAAAAACATCCTTTGTACCTTCATCCATATAAACAAAGAGTGATTTATATATACAAAGCCCACTTTATTTGTAACAAGAGCTTCCTCATGTAAGAAGCCTACAGCAGAAAAATTACATACATAAAAGTTAATTGAGTCATCTTGACCAAAAAGGCAGGATATGGTGGTTTTGCCTGAGAATAAAACAGCTCTGTACACTAAGCACGCCAACACGGCCGTCCAGAGGAATCCAACAGCAAACTTCCCTCCCCAGCACTAGTACTGACAAACCTACACACAGCACTCAACACTGAATATCACACACAGGAATCTTCATCCGTCTATATCATCACTGTGATGCTGTCCTCTTTTACATTTCACTGCAATTCCAGTGAATTTTCCAACAATAAAGGACATGGAGCACATGAAAATCACTACTATAGCAGAAATATGCATGGTCTGTTTTAGGCATCTGTGCAGTAGCATAAACCTTACAAGTGTTACTAATGAACTACATGAGAAATGTACAAGGGGCTCCCAAACTGCAGCGAATCTACAACTTACTGGTTGTATACCTGCTAGTCAAAACACACATAAATCACATTTAACAGGAGTAATTTACAGCTGGTTGGCTTTCATATAAAGGTCTGAACTCCTTTTAATGAGTTTACCTAATTATGAGGAAAACAGGTTTTGAAACCATTTCATAATCATACTTTCACAAAACCTGGTTTAACAGACTTTGCTCAGTTTTTATATTTTACCAAAATGTTAAATCAGGCAGTGACTCACAGCACAATCAGCAAGGAAATCACCCCCTTCTCACTGCTGCTGAACAAAGGCCCGACACTAACACAGGACCATTTGTGACTAACGGCCTTTCATAGAAGCTCTACGTTATGTGAGCATCGATCATTGTGATGTAAAAGGCATGGATATTAATAACCTCACATCATGTTTCCCGGACTTGTCACTACTTCGGTAGTGTACTGGATGACTAAGAGCCCCACCCATGCCGAAATTTAGCAAAACAAAAAAAACATGTGCTGCAAGCCAACTACTGTGGAAGGGGGGTATTAACAACAAGCTCGACTGGCGCCTTCCAGAACCTAAGCTCCTGTGGGGTGCATGAGCCCCACGCCCTGGGCTTTTTGTATTCCTACTGGTGGCAGGGTGCCAGCAACTCCTCACTGAGCAGGTCCTTCAGGCCAAGCAGAACGTTACGCCACTTCAGCCAGCACTGATTCCAAAAAGACAGCTATCAAACAATGCACACTCAGCCTCTATCAGCAGTGCAAAGCAGAAACGCTTCCAAATATAACTCTCTACACCAGAATACAAAAAGGCCTAATGTCTCTTTTGTAGCTGGTAAAAGCATGCACCTACCAAAAATGGGATAAAGTCAGTTGAGAAAAAACATGTTTTGATCAGATTTCTGAAATGACCACACTTCATCAAACCGGATAACCCAGGGGCAGCTCTAATAAAACTTTTTGCTTTTGTCACTCATTGTCTTGTGGTAAGGAACAGCCAGGGGCCATCCTGGATGAGATCAGACCTGAGGCCACCTTTATTAACGGCAGAGTCAGCCAGGTCTCCTCTGTCATCGTTAGTGGTGACCCACAAAACACTAGAGGTCAACAGCACATGCGTGTATCTCATCAGCCTGAAAAGGCACCAACCAGGAGCCCATGACACTGCCTGGACGATGGGGCAAGTGCTTTTAAAAAAAATTTAAAACAGAAAATTAGTATTATGAATAAAATAACCTCAATGTTTTAGCACATCCAGATTACCCAAAAGGACCAAAAGCTGATAGCAGAGTGCAGGTCAAATGTAACGATATTTAAACATTTTACATTTACTCACCCCCAACTCTGCTTAATAATACAGTAAGGCAGTTTCATTATAAGATAAAATAAACCGCACATTTATAATTGTCTGGATTAGACTTTCCCACCAGTCACAAAAAGCACTGTGCCTATTAAGGATCTGAGCATTTCATTCCACAGGCCTCCAGTCTGAGCCAGAGGTTTGGATCAATCTCCAAGCTACGCTGGCAGCAGAATAAACACACAGTAATAATGAGGCTGGCCTTTTACTCTCAGGGCTGGGCCCATTCATCTATGCCCCATGTTAGCAGCCGAGACTGCCTGCTAATCAAATATTACACCATTGTTTACTAAACACTAGCCATGACCAGAGGTCAGATTCTATTGAAACTGGGCGCTGTATATGGAATGAATCCATAAATGCATTCAGCAACTCAGTTAAATTAATCTTGTTTATTCTAGTCAGCTTTTGTCAGAGTGACAAAATGACAGCTTTTATAAACCATTGAATATTTCATATCTTGGCTGATTACCATTGTATGTGAATATTTGCTGACATAATGGTAATTCCCCAGCGATCTGGCCCACTAGTTAATACAAAGCAACAAATTTAATTTGAGCCCCAGTAAATGACCCACCATTTCTAATGACAGCATTTTACAGCAACCTGTCCTTTTCACCATACTGTTAAATTTTAAATCAGTTTTACAATTTACAAGTTGATCAGCATCAATTGTTAATGGCAGCTGGTGAAATCCCAGAGGTACTGCTGTTAGACATACAGAACAGTAGTTAACAAAACATCTGACACCAACAGGAGAGTTTCAGTGCTCTACACAAAGCAGAAGGAGAAATGCATATAGGAAGGGTGCAGAAGTGAAGGGGTAAATGGGCTGAGGCCATGACAGCTGACCTGCAGGGTGCTGAAGGCCTTGAAGAGGGCAGGAACAGCGGAGCAGCGGCGCGTGTCCACCAGCACCGTCAGGCCCTGAGAGCGCACATCCTTCCTGCGGGACGCAGAGTACACTTGCGTGACGTGTGCACACGAGAGAGCGTGACATGCATGCAATCTCTAAAGCCAGAGTGGTACCTGAGTATGGCATAGAAGTAAACCAGGATCCGCACCAGCTCACTACTGTTGCAGTTGGGATTCAACCAAATCGTGTTTCTGGTTGTCACAGTTACAAGGGCACGCCCATATTTATCTCTTGTGCCTGTATTAATATGTGAAATCAAGAAGGGGAAAGCAAGAATGTAACAGGAACTATTTTGTAGCTCTTCTCCAAAACCAAAGCACACCTGTATGTCACTAAGACACTTTGTATTCACACAGTCTTGTGTTTAATCATCCTACACATTTATTATAAAAAAAAGCCAACTCCACAGTATACAAACAATTCAGGTATTTCTCAGAACAGTTTGGAGTATGTACAGGTTTACACTCACCTCTCCCAGAGCTACAAGCCTACTGCAATGAGTAAATGTTTCGCTCAGGACTCACCAGGCAGACAGAGCACGCCAGAAGCCAGAACATTAGGGTTGACGTTATGAGCCCTTGCAAGTGCAGGGTGGCTCCTACACGAGGTCAGCGAGAGGCAGGGAGTGTTCTGCTGCTTCTCTGGCATGGCCTCTCCATAGGCAGCCATCTCACCTTCCAGCTGCCCAACACAGACAGCTCCACTGCTGGGTTCTGGGACCTGCTCTTTCTGTTCACTGGGCCCTGTGAAAAGGAAACATACACACATGCATTGCACTCACTTACATGCATACTTCAAAAATATTTCTTAAGAGCACCTAGAGTTATGACTTAAAACGTTTGCAAGCAGTAAAAGAAACACGTACACAAGAATAAACATGCTCAGTATAACCCATACATTCAATTAGTGAACACTAGCAATTGGAAGTCAGTAGTTTCCATGATCATCAAGAATTAAAACGTGGTGGGATTAAAGACTCTTTGAAGACTCAAAAACCTCAAGCATCACATAGCATAAAATTAGTCTGAACTGTAAGATTCTGCCATTATGACTGAAATTTCTCACTGCTGCAAAAAGGACAGAGCAATTTTCCAGCAACAACTTCTGTTCATCTGGACAGCATGATAGAAGTCAGAGATTCACATGGGAAAACAACTTCTTCAGGGCACAAAGGTTGAGTAAAATGCACCTATAAAAACATGCATGAAAGAGAGCAGCTCTGAGAACTCCCAATGTTGCAGTATTACTGTAACGGATGCAGTATGAATAAAAACAAAACAAAAAAAAAAGCAAAGATAAAGCAATTGGGAGCAAGGTGGACACAATTCATAAGGATTACTAAAGGAATGCTAGCAAGGAACACATCTGGAATGTTGTTCTTTGTAGATAAGACACTGGCGGACTGGACAAATATTAGTCTATGAAGGTTTGCCCCACTACTGGGCCTGAGACTCAGAGCCCTGTGCTGCTCTCCACCGGATACAAGTTCCTACTGTTATCAGCACTGGCGGGTAGAAGTTGCCTTGGTTTCCAGCTGCCAAGTGGCTTGTATGGAAAGACTAACCAAATGAGCCAGTCTGCACACAGTATGAGATATAGAGTCAAAGAGCCAGCTTCCTGAAACTGACTGACATAAATGCGACGGTTCCAAGTGACGTGACTAAAAGGGGGGCTTCGTGACTAAAGAGGGGGGCTGCATGCCACTCACAAAAACGATCAACTACCTGACAAGGGCAACATCTATTAACAGCAAATCAGGCAGGGCCTTCACATATAATTTCTTGATCTTTTACTTTAAAAGTACACAATTAAAGAAAAAGCCATAATTATAACAAAAAAAACTGACCATCATCTGCAGGGTTAGCACTGAGACACCTTGAAAACATTTGATTAGTTGAAAGGAAAACCTGAGCAAGAACATATCTTCTGAAATAAATGCATGGGAAAGGTTTTGCTTAACAGAAATTAACTGGAACTATCCAGTTCCTTATCAAATGCTGCATGTTCATCAAAAACAAAAGACCATGGATTAGCCTGCTACCACATGAATGCCTTTCCTGGGTCAAAACACATTCATAAAACAACCTGTTTTGCTTGCTGTGGTTTTCAAATGCTAATTTGATATACAGAATTGAATTACTTGGTTTATGGGTACCCCTTGCAACACAAAGATGCATAAACGCCTACATCCACCTTGTATAGCAATACGTTTAGCCATTTCTTGGGCAGGCACAACTGGATCCACTACTACTATTCTCCAGGATAAAGCTCCATTGTTAAACTCTTTTACTGATGTCCGCCTCCTTTATCAAGACCAGGGTTTCAACCTCTCACAGTGCCAGAACCACAGTCATAAATAGCATACGTTATTGAAAGTGCTTTATTTGCAATTCCACTGGCATCACTTCTAAGGTGATACTGGATATGCAATGCAAACAACACGTCAGTGAACACCTATTCCCATTAAAAACGTTTTGAGTCCTAACATTATCAGAAGTCCAGAAAATACAAGCATCTGCGCATGCACGCACACACACAAAGGTCTGTTGCAACTATACTTGTACAATAAGCACTTTCAGAACAGCGTAAAAGTTCCACACAGAAAGTCACAGAGCTACAGATACATGAACCCTAATGGAAAGCGTCAGCATCGCTGGTGTCCCTAAATGGGCGTCCCTGTCCAAGTGAAAAACACAGACGTTGGAGCCTAAAAAGCATCCTTCCTGAAGAGTAGACGTGGAAGAAGAACCTTACACCACCAACTGCTCGGCTTGCTTGTCTGAAAAGGGAGCAGGAAACACACAGGTCCCATGCACAGCAGTTAATTCAGCTCTGCTCAAACCACATAAACCCCCTTATGACCTCAGCTGTATCTGGCCAAACAGTTGAGCACAGCAAAGGTAACAAGAGCCTCAGCTCCCAAAGAACAGCAAAGGGAAATGCTAATCCCAAAGCAAACTTCAGCTACAAAGGACAAAATAGTTTGGAAGTTTAATTAAAAGAGCTAGTCATTACAATAATAAAGCAAATGAGCTTCTTGACAGTAAGTGAAAAAGCAGCTTTCAGGAAACAAGTCATGTTTCAGGACACATTTAGAAATGTAGGCTAATATCCAACCACACATTTCTTATGCCTGTTATAAGGTACTGTAACATCTGAAAAAACCAAACCAATACATGTCAGATCAAAGCACCATGTGTTATAAACCACAGCAGATTTAAAGCCTAACTAAACACAAACACTGCATACTATACTGGGTATAACCATTATGACAAAATGGGGAAAAAAAAAAAAAAACAGGAATTCAGGAAGAGCATGAAAGCATTATCACGCCACAGAAAAAGATGAGGAAGATGATGGTAACAAGCAAGAGGAAGAAAGGGGTCTCTGAGAATTATACATAACCTATTAAAATAATCCATTTTCCAGTGTTGGTGACTTGCAGTGGTAAATCAAAGTTCATTAGCATTTTCAGATAAGTAGTTTTCATTAAGTGCATTTTGAAGTAACAGAGATGTACACAGTGCAACCTTTTAAAGTAAACAAAACATTAAATTCAGACAAACTGAAAAATTAATACATGACAAAGTGGCTGCTAGAAAGGGATACATTTTACGTCCTCTGCATGCCATTTTTAATTATTCTTTCTCATTTGTAGAACTGAACATATCCATACAGCCACGAGTCACTTAATAATCAGGTTACGCTCTGTCCAACAGGATGTTAGGTGATCCGGACATTGTGCGAACATATAAATTTATGTAGACCAAGATGCTACTGGCTGCAAGATAAAACGCTGTAAACTTTGTTTTGTAGGATAGTACACATTAACAATAAAAAGTACAATAAAAGTAAATCCATAAATTACATATTTATTAGCTACTAAGTACAATGTAGTGTACAGTACTATAATCACGTACTGTACCATTACACTGCTGGCAGCCGGATCAGTTTGTTTACATCCACTACACGTGTTGTGGAAGGAAGCACTATGGCTGCTTACGTCTGATACTTCAGCTGGTCAACATGTTTCAACTCTATATCAACCTTATGGGACGTCGGACATATAAGCGATCAAACTTCGCGCAGAAGGGTGTTAAGCGACGCATATCATAAAAATGGTCTAAATTTAAAATTTTAAAAATTACATAAAGCAGATCATTTACTTTCCAACATATTGCCATCATTGCTGTCTCTTGCAAACAAACATCTTTTAGTGAAATTCAGATTTTGACAATCTGTACAAATGCTGTTTGGAAACAAATATTGCCATGCAGCACATGAAATGTTTTGCCTAAGACTAATTATGTTACTACATATTTAATCAGATTTTGCAGGTCCTTCAGCTGTTGTGGTGAACAACAATGCATTGCACATTTTAAGCCTCTACTATTGCTGTTTGCTTTTTCCGTCAGAATGCATGCTTCGGTGTGTGTAAATCTAGAACAAATTCCCACTTTTTGTCACCAACAGAGGAAAGAACACCGTGAATATGGTGATTAAAAGGACAGTTAGACAAGTAAGGTTGGACAGAAGGAGCAGGGGGCTTTTAGATAATGTGTACCTTGATGGCCAGAGTCTGTGAGTGCCATGACACGGCTGCGGGTGGTGTCGCTCTCATGGTTCTGATCTGCCTCTTTCTGAAGAGGCATCTCCCCCACATGCTCCAGGTCAGGGCCTCTGTGCTCCTCCCCTGCTTCCACGCCAGAAGCATTGCTGATACAGTGGGCTTGCCCTTTTGTCGTGCATTCAGCATCCCTATCTAGGTCTCGCTCTTCTATCAGCCCCTCGGCAGCTCCTAAGCTCTGTTCACCAGATGTGTCCTGTGGACCATCCTCATCCTCAGCCTGCTTGCTTTCAGCTTCACCATCTCTGCTAATGCTAAGCGGTCTCTCTGCAGCGGTTGGATCCCCCAGACCTGTTTCTGCGTCCTCACCATGAACTACTGAACAGCTGTTCTCCGGTGGCTGTTCAGCAGTCTTGTCCTGCACGGCCTCACCCAGTAAGTCCTGACAATGCCCCACATTTCCAGCATGCTCCTCTTTGACCTCTATCAGCACAGCACCTGGGCTCCCTGGGGGGACACAATTGCACATACCTGTCCCCAAGGGGCAACTACACAGGTTCTCAGTTTGGGAAGAATCACATTGTGTGCCAGGCACATGGACAGGGGTTCCTAGCTGTGTAATATCCTGCTGTTGAAAACTCACTGCTAACAGACTCTGACTGCTGTCCAAACACTCACCCTCACACTTGGCTCCAGTATCTGAGTCAGCACGAATGCTAGAGTTCAGGGCACCTGCCTCACTGGACCCATTCAATACACTGCTACAACTGTCTTCCTCTACCCTGTCAGTAGACTCCATGCCTACTTCACAGGCTCCTACGCTCTCCTGCTCACTGGGTAACAGACCATTCTGATCCGTACAAACGTCAGCACTATCCGACTGCAAGGCAGCGTTATTGCTCCAGGACTCCAAGTCAACATTAGAATGGCAAGCAGGTGTTTCCCTCTCACACACAGCGGCGGCGTTCCCTAGAGGGATACCTTCCGTACCACTCAGCATCTCGCTGGCAGCGGTTAAAACCACAGGGCCCAGCGACCTTCTCATGGGAACGTCATTAGGGTTTTCCTCTGTGAGGCTTGCATAGATCATGGTTTGGAAGCAAGGACTCGTTGTCAAATGTGGGTCTGCTGAGTTGGGCTGATCATCCCTTCTAGTCCTTACGTTGCTTTGCTTTTTGTAGCTAAGGCTTATGGACTGGGTCAATGATCCCTTCTGTGGAAAAAAGCAAGGCGTACTGATGTCAGCCAGTTCCACATAATCCCCTTCTTGGTCAGATTCCTCCAGTGCTTTTTCCTTTGAATCCAGCAGTCCTCCTTTGCCACAGTCCTCCGATTTCTTATTTTCAATGTCTTTAGGCTCTTTTTTATCAGAGTCCTCAAGGGTCTTGCTGTCCAGGTCAAGCAGCACATTGTCCAATAAGGACAACTGATCGATATCTCCAAATGAGTGGCTGAGGTCTTGAGGCTGCTTGGTCCCCAGGCTCGGAGGCACCTTGACGACCTCAGCTATCTCAGAGCACTGGTCTCCCAGCTCACCCCCACCCGACATGGGGGGCTTGTAGACAAACTCAGGCTGCACCACATCCTCCCAGGGAACGCGGAACACGTGTCCATCGGCAGCCAGCAAACAGTGCTCCAGAGGCCCTGCCACACGCTGCTGGTTAACTGAATCCAACCAGGCCATGGTGAAGATGGAGGTGTAGCTCACCTCAGGCACCTCCAACTGCTCCACGCGGCGCCCGTCACCAGAGAGGGCCCTAATCACGATGCGGGGAGAGCTGCCTGAGCACGGCACCACCTGCAGGTAGAAGTCCCCAGGCTGCAGTATGCGTCGGTCCAGGGGGGACAGCTGGACTACGACCTTCTCATGGACACAGAGAGGCCAGCCCTCATGACGAAACAGGAGGCCATTAAACATAGACTGCAAGGAACAGCAGAAAGGAGAGAATCACAAGAAAATCACCAACAATGTTTTCAAGAGTCTTACACAAGACATATACCACACAATTGTAGTCCATCATACTTTACTCATGTAAAGCACCACATTGTTTTGAGTGCGCTCTGACATTCCTCTAACTCAAACGAACATTACTGCTGAAAAGCTGACCGGTCATAAAGCAATCCTAAATCCCTTTTTTCACCCATAACACACTACACAACCTTGTGGTCAATGAGAGTCACCAATAATGAAAAATATACCAACGTGGCAGAGGCACCAGGCAGCTTTAAGATAATCAGAGCCTTGTGAAATCCATGAAGAAGATGATTTAAATATTACAAAACAATTGTGCAGGACATTTTCATGGGAGGTTGTGCAGTTCACAAGTTACTTTAAATAACCAGCCTGAGCTCAGAGATCTGAAGATGTTTGCAGTCACCAGGTGCAGGGGCAAATTCCCACAGTGACACAGCTATGTCCTACATGTGGTATTGTCCTGTATGTTAACATGTCAACAGCTGCTTTGTTTGGCACAATTACACCACTGATGTCTTGGAAGAGCTTCAGCATTTTTGATCAGTGTATGAAAACATAGGTTTCGGTTTGTGGCAGTTGTGAGTTGAACTCCAATATAAAAGGTCTTGATGCAAGAAGTAAAGCAAGGCCAGTTTGCCTTCATGGCTGACTACACATTTCTGTGTTTTCTTTCCCTAGGGACAAGTTAAATGAATCAGATTTTAAATACATTTTTATTTATGGTTTAAGACCTATATGTCCATCAGCCTAGCATTCGGGTGAGTCATACAAAGAGCAAAAAAAGCCAATATTTTAACCACCACAACAACTGCTGAGAACATCCTCCCAGGGTCAGGTGGGACACAGAAATAGCTCCCAGACAGAGATAGAGTCACCATGGTATTACACATGAAATGTGAATACTCATGCAACAGGAGTCCATCAGGCTACCCCAACTTAGTCTCCTTCTCAAATAACAGGACTTACAAGAGTCGAGTGTAATGTTAAGGGGCCCCTCACGTGTGTGTGTGTGTGTATGTGTGTGTGTGCGCGTGTAAGTGTGCAACTACTTACACAGGCATCCTGCTGAATACACTGGAGTATACGTTTGGCTGGGACTAGGAAGTCTATCAGATAACGCAGGCCATCACCACGGTACGTCTTCTCCACTACATCCAAAACCTGGCCAAGCACTGTGGAAGCTGTGACATCAAAAGGCGGGTACAGTGCCGAGAGCGTGCTCTGGATACAGCTGTCCAGGGATTCAGAGTCCTGCGAAAAGAACAGGAGAACAAGTCAGCGACACTGTAAAAAACACAGCCAGTGTTACACAAAGTGAGCAGCACGGTCGAGGAATCAGTCATTACCTACATTTATGCCCAAATGTAAAACCAAAGTAAAACCTGAGAGTGATGATGGGCTCTTCTGAGCCAGAAAAACTAGCACCTCCATGTGAAATGTGACTCCACTGAGAGCAAGGCAGGCAAGAGCCCAGAGTCTGTTAAAGGCATCAGCCCAGACAGGAGCCATCATGGCGAGGCTCTCTGCACGTGACGCTCTTCCTCACGCCAGGCAGGCCAGACCGTGGAATGGAGGTCACTCTCTGCCCTAAATAGGACTCTCCCATGGGATGCTGTAGTAACCCAATGACAGCCTCAGCTGTTTGCTCAGCCCCTCCCTCCCTCTGCTACAAATTACCCTGCAAAGCCTCAATAAATATTGTACCGCCCGGGTGCAATCCTGCACATTGAAATAACCCATCTCATAGTGTCAGTGCCCAACAGATAACATGTTAATGTCCAGTGAAAATGCAAGTAAAAAGCATAATATGTACATGCTTACTTTTCCTTATCATTTGCACAGTCCTACAGTCCCTTCACTGTCTTTCAGGATTATAACGATAAAATAAATATATAAATAAATAACATAATATAA